>JAGDYQ010000184.1:999783-1014489 GCA_021962125.1 Bulinus truncatus | reverse complement strand
CTTTATGGACGGCCACTAAGCTGAGTTGGCAATCCAAGAGACATAACCTTTTTTGCCCCGGTGCTCAAGGCCGGACGTCCCGGCAAAGACGTACCTAAATTGGATACTAAATTCGAAAGTCCCCCCAGGGCCCCAGCTTGAGGGGGGGCCGAGAAATTTTTTACATTAAATATTAAGTAATTATCTCATGTCACGGAGTCGGATGTCAAAATGCAGGGGGCCCCCAAAGAGGCCAAGGAGGCCCCCGAGCCCCCAAATTCCTAGGTTCGGCACTGCGTACGAGGGGTAAGTGGAGATGGGCAGGGCTCATACCACAAAGCAAACAAACCTACACAGGACCTGTATCTGAATATAGACCATCTATGAAGAGAAGTGGCTTGGTTTGACTAAATGCTTGGATGACATTCTCGAGCTGATTGGCTGGACGAAGATCCTCTGCACTGTATGGAACAGGGAAAGTGTTTATGCTGCACTGTATGGAACAGGAAAGTGTTTATGCTGCACTGTATGGAACAGGAAAGTGTTTATGCTGCACTGTATGGAACAGGAAAGTGTTTATGCTGCACTGTATGGAACAGGGGAAGTGTTTATGCTGCACTGTATGGAACAGGGAAAGTGTTTATGCTGCACTGTATGGAACAGGAAAGTGGAAGTGTTTATGCTGCACTGTATGGAACAGGAAAGTGTTTATGCTGCACTGTATGGAACAGGGAAAGTGGAAGTGTTTATGCTGCACTGTATGGAACTGGAAAGTGGAAGTGTTTATGCTGCACTGTATGGAACAGGAAAGTGGAAGTGTTTATGCTGCACTTTGCAGTTTTCGTTTTGTCTCGCCCCTCTGGGGCATTTCGATTTTTTTCCCGCATCCCATGTTTGAAGTGCTAAAGCTCCAAGTAAAGACAGAGGTTTTTGTGGTTTATATTTTTGGTTCGAGTTTCAAGTCTATAGAGCTGAGATATCATTATCTTTTTTTTCTTTTTCTTATTCAATTGAACTTTTTAAAAAAAAACAAAATTCTGTGTAGCGATCGAATCTAAAATTTTCTATGTGATTAAGTGCCCTAAGATCGGGGCTTTATTTTTTCAACCAACCAAAAATAAAATCGAATAAGACTAACGCATAACTGTGATGAGTGTTTCTATTAAAATATAAGAAAAAAAATGCAGAAAATCAGAGCCAATTTTAGGTTTTTGGGAAACGCAGGCAGTGGCATTTAGAGCTATTTGAAGGCTCAAGACAAAATCAAAATCTGAGATTGTAATTTGTTCAGAAACGGGCCCTTAGGCAGTAATGTAATCTAGGCAGGGGCCTCAACGGAGTAGCGACTCTGAAAAAGTATGGAAAATGCATTATTAGAATGATCCTTGCAAACTAATGGTCCTGTATTTAAGTGTTACGTTATTATTTTCAAATATGTAACGTTAACTTTTCTAACTATATCAACGCCAAGGCTTGGTATATGAACACAACAGATCTAACTTTAATTGCTTCTAAACATAGGTGAATATATATGTATATACAATATAAGCCCTTTGTCTAATGATGTCTACTTAAACAAATGTCACTACAAGTTTACAACTAACTCTTAGAATCTTAGAACTATCTACACTACTCTACGTCTAACTCATATGACTGTCAGCACCTTACTAACTCAGAGCATCTTACTAACTCCGAGCATCTTGCTACTATTCACGTCTTTTATAAGGTTGGGGCGAATACGTTGGTGCAACGGCGTTTGGGGGGAAACGACGATGTCTGTCACCAAAACGTTTGGAGGGGGGAAGAACGTCAGTGAAACGATTGGGGGAAGGCGACGTCGACGAAACGATTCAATATGGCGGCTGCAACCTTGACCCTGTGGTGAACTGGGGTTGGTGGGGGAGAAGTGCAATTCTACACGTCACATTAAGTAATACCTATATATATATATATATATATATATATATATATATATATATATATATATATATATATATATATATATATATTATTTCTATCTCTGCAATGAAAAAAGTTTTTTTTATAACATTTGTTGTCAAATAGGATACAACGCTAAAGACATTTTAATCAAATTAATCAAATTAATTATTATCTTTTAGCTGTAATTTTATGTATTCGCTTTCAACAAATTCCCAAGTCTATGTCCTCCATAACGTCTAGACATTTTCGTCAACACTTCCATACGCTCAGTCGTTCTAATTTGTCTTGACAATATTTTCCTTTTTAATTTTGTCAATGTCTTACGTAAGACAAATTTTCACAAATTTGGTTAACGTAGAGTAAAAATCGAAACCAGTGAACACGAAGGATAAAATAATGACGTTTGTAAAGCAAACACACATACACTTAACATAGACACAGACGCATCAGCTCTCGGCTGTCCAGATTGATCGGACAAACCAGGAAACTGTTAGGATTTCCTGAAAATATATTTCTTTTCACATATTATCTCTACTTCTTTTTTTTTTTTAAACAATTATTTATTCTTTCATTTTTTGTCGCTCTGTCTACATACAGCATTGAATTAATCAAGTAACTGAACATTTTAAATACCGTACATTCTATTGATGTCTACATAGAACAGTGGATTAATCAAATAACTGAACATTATAAATACCGTACATTATCTTTATGTTTTAAGTTGCCTCATGGTATTGCTGTTTTTTCAACATCACCCACATGACCATGAATAGACTGGTGTTGATAAAGTACATACCTTGGTTGTCGTCGATTATTTTTCTGAAAACAATGAACGAAGACAGAAACATACGATAAACGAAACAATTATCTTCCTGTAAATCATTAATTAACAACGCGTATAGGTGGTGGGGGGGCTGAAATTTGTGGTCCTCCAAACAGTAGCCGATTATTATAACAAGCGGTGCCCCCACCCCTATCCAGTAGAAGTGTATTCGGTAGAATCTCTGTTGTGAAAAATTCCAAAAGAAATGATGGTAAAAACTTCTGTTATGGTTAATTCTCAATCACAACTAGTGCTAAATTTAAATACTCCTATACCAGTGTTTCCCATAGTGTTGTACTCGTATTCCATGGAGTACATGAAGGGTTTGACTGGGGTAGGCGCTGCACCCAGTGGAACACATTGAGTCAACATGCACGGCTAAAAATGAAAAACATTGAACTGAGGTGAAGCAAAATGACGGTAATATCAATATATGTAAGATTTTTCTTACTATGGGTAATCACTAGGGAGCGACCGTTAATCGGATAGGTATCGGTATCGGACTGATATTGGCACTATCGGCTAACTATCGGTTCGGCCGTTTTTCGTAAGGGGAGCGACCGATATAGGATCGGTATCGGTAAAAAAATGCATATCGGTCGCTCCCTAGTAATCACATTTACGAAATTCAAGTATGTGGTAAAACAGATGCCAAACTTTTTGGAAACACGGCTCTATGCGACTGGTTACAATTATAACGGTCGAGAAAACATCATCTCACGCAATATTTTTTTTAAACACTTGTCGTAAAATATCACATGTGATGCGGTAAAGATCAAATCGAGTGCCGTGTCGAGCTTTACGCGCGCCCTGGGCAAAGTATCTTTGTCTTCCTTTTTAGCGCCCCTTCCCCTTGCCATTCGAATACCAGATAATATTATATGTCAAATATACCATTTGGCTCCACTTTGTGAGTAGCGCCCGGAGGCATGATGCCCCCCCACCTCGCCCCACCCCTCGCTACGCCTACGATCAAATCATTTAGTTTTAAACCCACATTCAGCGATTTTTCTTCTTTAACGTATTTCATTTCGTGTGTGTCCTGTATGAAGGTGATACGTAACGCCAGCAGTGGGGACGCTGAGAAACATCTTCATCATCAACCTGGCCATATCAGACTTCACCTCTGTGCATGTTTACGCAGCCTCTAAACATGTACCTCCTGTAATACAAACAATGGAGCCTGGGGCAGTTCATGTGCAAGTTCGTCACCATAGCACAGGGCACTAATCTCTTTGTCTCCACCATTAGCATCACAGCCATAGCGCTGGATCGATTCCAGGTCAGAATTTTGTGTTTACACGCACTCACACACACACACACACTCACACATACACACACACACACACACACACTTGCCCTTGTCAGTAACTGCTGCTGATATTGTTATGTGTAGTCAGAGTGATCGCCCTTGCCGTGTTTATGATTATCTTTCCTTATCTTTATTCCAGACAAAAATTAATAATTCGTTGCTTTTATATATATATAGAGAGTTTTTTTATTTAGGTTTAATAAGGTGAAGTTAGGCATAAGTAGTGCCGCCACATAAAAAAAAACTATGGGCATAGGTGCAATGAATGTACATGTATACGTACATGTATATATACATACTTTATTGTACAGTTGCCAGAACAATTACTAAATGGTGGGCGCCTTTGTCTACATGAGGCTAGGAGCCACATACCAGCTGTGCATTCTCCCCTCCTCCTCAGTAAAGAAGACCTCTTTTTGAAGTGCTCAAAAATTGAATAGTTTCTATGAACGTGCAGAAATATGATTTCCTACTTCACGTAGAATGTTCATTAAAAAAATTGAAAGCTATAAACGGCCTTCCATGGCCCCACTGTTACTAAGTTGGCCCTTGTCGGGACCTTTATTTTACAAATTTAAAAGAAGAGCAATCTGAGCATGTGTCGAGGGTTAAAGGTGTCAGGGAAGCGGAAGGGGTAGCCCCGTAGCGTGAAAATTCTACAGCAGGGGTCAGGCATTCTACAGCAGGGGCCAGGCGATAGCAGGGGGCCATGTAATAGATTTTACTAAGTAGAACAAATAAGCTTGAGAAGGGGTCGGAGACAAAACGCAGGGGTCGGCCCCCTGCCCCCCATCCCCCCGCGCGCTTTGGGCCTGGGAGGGGGTCAAAGAATAAGCTCATTTTTCTAGGGCCCACAAAAAACCGTTGAAATAATTAGCAGCGCCTACTTTGGCGATGGGTAAAATCGGCTTTGCATATATTTACTTTTTAATTATTATCAAGCTTAAGCGGCGGAAAAAAAAAACTTCTTTCCAAATAAGTAGCTCAATTTACAAAAAAAACAAAAGAATCTGCTTACTTTAAAATGCGAGTGTCTACGAAACGAAAGAAAAATAAACTTAATGTTGAAGCCTTTTACGAGCGCTTTGTGAGGCTTTCAAGAATTTAAAATTCTTTTTTTTCTTTCCTATTGATCAGGCACATAGTTCTTGGTAATTCCTAAATCCACTGAGTGGAAAGTATCTTATTAAGTCTCGCTTCCAATTTAACCCAATCCATTTAGCTTTATTACTTGGTTAACGTTACTTCGACAAGCCCTGGAAAATGAGAAAAAAAAACAATCGAAAATTCTTAGGTGAATTCGAGCTGGAAATATATTTTTTTATCTTACTGTTCACAGGAAGAACAAGATTTTTAATTAATGCGAGTACTAAGTGTGTAAAACAAATGAAAAGATCCACAACACGTGTAATAAATGAACTATTACTGATACTAATGATATATTTTTTTGTTTATATATCAGGCTAATAGTGTGCCCGACCAAGGACAGTATGAAGAAATTGGGCGCGGCCGTCGCCCTAATCTCCATCTGGCTCATCTCGTTCCTGATCGCGAGCCCGGCCCTCCTCTTCTCCGTGGTCCACCGGAACCAGGTCCTGGAGCAGGTACCCAACGTCTACTTCTACTACTGCCTGGAGGGACACCAGCATGGACATCGAAGAGGGCATACAGCGTGGCACAGATGGTGGTCCAGTACGTCCTCCCGTTCATCATCCTCAGGCGTGGCCCACCTGCGGATCTACAACAAGCTCCGGTCACCGCATGGTCACGCAGAACGTCTCTCCTCCACCGCCAGCACGTCCTTCCAGAAGAAGAAGAACGAGAGGCCCGGAGCCGGCGCAAGCGCAGAACAGACCTCCTCCTGGCCGGGATCGCGCTCGTCTTCGCGCTCAGCTGGCTGCCCCTGAACATCTTCAACCTGCTCATCGACTTACCGGGTGCGAGTACTTCGCCGGGCGAGTGGACATCAAGCTGGCTCTACGCCCCATGCCACATGCTGGTGCTGTACTCCAGGTGCCTGAACCCCGGTCCTGTACAGGTGGGCTCAACGACAACTTCAGGGCGGAGTTCGTCAAGGTCCTGTGCTGCCCATGCCTGGCCGTCCTGCGGGCGCGGCTCATGAGGGTCTACTGCTGCTGCTGTCAACCAGCCCGCGGGCTTGCCGTACATCACGCTGACCAAGGTCAGCAACGGACAGTCCCTCGCTCTGGACGACTTTTTTGTCAACGGGAAATCGGACTCGCTTGGTGGTACCGTTCTAAACTCGCGTGCCGTGAAGTAACACAATTTACATTTCTTTTTAAAAGATCGTTTTAAAGAATGAAATCCCAGCCTAAATATTTCCTTAGTTTAAATAATAAAAAAAGATGCTTTCAGCCAAAATGGAAATAGGGAGAAAATTCCTGGATAAAAATCTTGATGTAAAAGTACCGAGCGACACAGTTCTAAAGATTGTGATTCGTCCGACATCAGACGGGCAAGATGATACCACTGCACTCAACACGTGTTATTGACTCTGCTGGTTCTTTTACTTTGGCTATTCACTTACAAAACATTGTTAATCTGTTATGACGAGGACGCTATTCACACGTCAAATCTTTTTTCTCTTTTTTTTTTCAACTATTGCCTACCTGTGTATTATGTAATCCATGTAATCTGTTTATTGCCTACCTGTATATTATGTTATCATGTAATCTGTTTTATGACACGTATGTAACAAAAGATTTATTGAAGATTAAAAGCACATCGCTCAGTATTGGTCATGGACAAGTCAGCTGGATATAAAGAACTAAACTTATACATGTGAACAATCTGCACCCTGCACCTTGCACATTATAGATGCAAATGTTTTAAAAATAAATCTCTTAGTAACACGACAGACATTTTAGCTGTGATAAAGATAAGACGCTATCAAATGTTAATAGTAATTTTTTTTTTTTAATTTTACTTTGATAATAAGCTTCCCTAAAATTTTGTATTTGCATTAATAAAAGCCTAACAGATAATTTCTAAGTAAATATGCTTGGTGTGGCTACCAATATATAGCTAAAAAATGAACTTTAAAGACGAAGACACGCATGATCAATTTTGTAAGATTATGGGGTATAGTAATGAAAGTAAAGAGGGGGGGGAACGATTCAATGGAAACGGGACGAAATTCCCACAGATATACTTCGTGCATCTCTAAGAACAATGTGTGTCTCCCGTTGTTGATGTAGGCTTCAAGCTAGTCCAGCCATGGGAAAACCTCGGCATTCGGGCCAACTCCAGGGTGACAGACTGTTTACCTGCCCGCGGCCCGCCTGTTGTTTCATAGTGCAGCACTGCATTTCCCTGGGTACGCTAAGCATTTTGAACCGCAGGCCGAAATGGGTTCACGCACTCCAGAAAAGACCCAGAAAAAAAGAAGATGGATGGAATGATTATAAGAAGAAATATAGAGTACATGCAGTGGCGTGGCTAGCTTAACTCGCTCCTGGGGCACAATACCTTTTTAGCGTCCTCTCCCCATTCGAAAACCATATAATATTATATGTAAAATATACCATTGGGCGCCCCTTTGTGAGTAGCACCCGGTGCATGACGCCCCCTTGCTCGCCCCTCACTTCTACACTGGGGTAAATGGCGGACATTCTCAAACACTGGCCGGGTCAAGCGCCTTACTTGACCCGTTGACCCTATTTCACCTAGATTGTTTCTGTATAGTATAACATGACTGCATAGATAGCACTATACTGCGTACTTCTTATATACAGTAAAGTTTCATTTATCAAAATTGAGTAGAAATCAAGTATTTCTGAGTCACAATACACTGCGATAAAGGTTAAACTGATCTTATTAAACTAAATGCATTTACCAACCAAAGGCAAAGGTATAGAGGTCCAAGTATAAGTCGCGTATGAAAGTACTTGCATATACCGTCCTACCCGCAAATTGTAGGGTATATTATTAAATAAGAATTCCTCTTTTTGTTGCTTACATTTTAGGGTTATCTACAGTTGTTTTATTTCTTCATACTTAGAATATTCCAGACCTCCGAATAAATAGGACACCATTGTAACACAAAAACCTTCTGATGTCAAAAGAAGAGGTTTATCAAATGAAATGTTGGGCAAGCTTCTGTTGAAGTATTTTAGTTTGTTTAGTTTTTTTAGTGATTTTTTTCAATGTTGCACCATTATTTAGTTTAGTTTTTTCTTCATTATATTATTTATCTTACATATTATTTATACGTCGATATTATTTATGCTTTTTTTTTTAAATCTTGTTTTTATTGTGTTTTATTATGCTGTTTAACTTATTAACAGGCTAAGTTTGGAGTAGAGGGGGAAAAGCGTTAATAGTTAGGGCTGGGAATGCGATGTATGGCGCCCGACTGTCGACCTGTGGGGACTGGGTATTTTCAGGTCCTGATAAAAGTTTCCATGTCTACCCATATTAAAAAAAATAGCTACATAGCATTACTGGGGAAAGGTATAGACGAATGGGAATTTGGATAGCCACACAATCCCCTAGTATTCCATGACTAAGTATCAGATGAATTCTACACTTCATCTGGCCTCATTAACCCTCTGGACTGTAATGGGAATTATTTTTTTATTTTTTATATACAACATCACGGCATATGCCTATCAAGCTATTTAAAAGCTATGACACATTTTTAAAGGCAGGTATAGAAAATGTCAAGTGGTCAATGCAGAAAGAAATGGAGGTGGATTGGTCATTCACTTAAGAATTCACCAGAAGTCTTTACAAAAATGGCTCTGCAGTGGAACCCACAAGGCCAGAGAAAGGTTGGCCACCAGTGCTGAACCTAGGGATTTTGGGGCTCTGGGGGCTTGGCCTCTTTGTAGGCTCCAGCATTTTGACATTAGACATCATGACATGAGATAATGCAGTGGTCCCCAAGCCGCGGGCCGGTAACGGTCCGTGCAATAAATGGTTCCGGTCCGCCCAATAAACATAAAATTATATCCTTTTTATTTACTGTGGTGTATTTCTCTGGGAATCGTGTGGTTTTCCATGGACAATATTTTAACCGGGAGCTGAGCGGCTGTGAGTGACAGTAACATTGTAAATCAAAACAATCTAAAATATAAATAATCAAAGCCCCCATCCCGTCCTACCAACCCCCCCCCACACACCCTTTCCCTCAGCGGTGAAATTATTAAACGTTGACCGCTCCACGGCGAGAAAAAGGTTGGGGACCACTGAGATAATGTACTTAAAACTTAATGTAAAAAAAATTGTTTGGGGCCTCCCTCAAGCTGGGGCCCGAGGGGACTTTCGAATTTGGACCCCCCTCCTACCTCCCTAGTTACGCCTCTGTTGGACACCCAACAAATCTTAACTTGAAATAAAGTGTTGGACACCCAACAAATCTTAACTTGAAATAAAGTGTTGGACACCCAACAAATCTTAACTTGAAATAAAGTGTTGCAGCCTAACATGGGATAAAAGGCTTCCCGAAACTGAATGCTCCAGAAAGTTATGGCTGAGGCTCTTGGCTCCAGTAGGAAGTCCGAGGCAAAAAAAAAACAAAGCTACTGCTAACAGCTGTATGGGTTTTTGTATGCAAATAGTGTAATCCTATTTATTTGTCTCTTTCATTTATAACAATCACAAAGTGTATGACGTTGTCTACATTCATTGATTGCATTCATTGAAAAGAAAAAACCTTTTGAAACACTTTGCTGTAAATAATGTGGAAATATAAAACAAAAACACAATAAATGTGGAGTTTTTTATCAATATCATTTTATTCAATCATCTATCCCACTTTTTTCTACCTTCCTTCTCTCTCACACATACCCTCTCTCTCTTTTTACTCTCTTTTTACACACACTCTCTCTTTCACACTTACTCTCTTTCTCACTCTATATCTCTTTCTCTTTCACTCTCTCTCTTTCAAACACTCTCTCTTTCAACACTCTCTTTCACTCTCTCTCTCTCAATCACTCTCTCTCTCTCTCTCTCTCTCTCTCTCTCTCTCTCTTTCTCTCTCTTTTTCACACACTCTTTCTTTTTCTCTCCCACTGTCTTTCACACACACTCTCTATTACACTATCTCTCTCACACACACTCTATCTCTCCCTCACTCACTCTCTCTTTCATACACTCTCTCTTTCTCTCTCTCTCTCTTTCAACACTCTCTCTCTTTCTCTCTCTCTCTCTCTCTTTCTCTCTCTCTCTCTCATACACACACACACTCTTTTTCTCTCCCACTCTCTTTCACACACTCTCTCTATTAAACTATTTCTCTCTCTCTCTCTCTCTCTCTCTCTCTCTCCTCTCTCTCTCTCTCTCTCTCTCTCTCTCTCTCTCTCTCTCTCTCATTACACGACGGTGCCAGAGGTAAAGATGTGTGGAGGATTGCTATTAAGACAATCAGTCAGCTTATCTAATGCCACTAAAGATGTATTAAAACAATCATAGATAGACAGAAAGATAGAGGAAGGGAAGATAATCTAGGCATAGATTGAATAATGTAAACAGGGCAATTTAGGGCGGTGGGCATTTTATTAAGTCGTCATTAAAAATGTTTTAATGACAGTTGGGAAGGCAGTGTTTATGCCCTGGGGACCACCTAATGTACCTTTTGCCTGGTAGTAACCTCACATAAAAACTTTGCCTACCATCCCCCAAGTGTACCTATGTGTAGCCCCCCCCCTCTAATTTGCCTTTGTCTAAGGTTCTTTATAACGTAAAAACATTTTTGGATGTACATGTAAATTGTATGAGCTAAAATAATAAGTCACTTGAAGGACGAGAATGGAAATCTCCTGGCTACTATATTACTTTTACGACCATTTTTAGACCGTTCGGTAGAGACACATCAGACCACTATTTAGACCATTCAGTAAAGACACATCAGCCCACTATTTAGACCATTCAGTAAAGACACATCAGACCACTATTTAGACCATTTGGTAGAGACACATCAGACCACTATTCAGACCATTTGGTAGAGACACATCAGACCACTATTCAGACCATTTGGTAGAGACACATCAGACCACTATTCAGACCATTTAGTAGAGACACATCAGACCACTATTTAGACCTTTCAGTAGAGACACATCAGACCACTATTCAGACCATTTGGTAGAGACACATCAGACCACTATTTAGACCAGTGGTTCCCAAAGTGGTCCCTACGGACCCCCAGGGGTCCGCGGTATCATTCAGGGGGTCCGTGGAAAATTTAAATTAATTTGGGGGTCCCTGAACAGCTCCAGGGGGTCCGTGAAAGGTTTAATGTATAATTTATAAAAGAGTAAAATTATGATGCATTTATATTGCGACGTTCTTTGTAAACGTGTATTAGATGTTCCAACAACAGTGAACAACACTAATATACTAAGTCGACTCCAGTTGAGAGTGACGATAATAATATTTAATTCTTTAAAATAACTACATGAACATGAACTGACATATAATTGTGAACTCAGGAGGAGAACAATTACTACAGTCTAGCTTTGGGCATCGTAGTATGCGGAAATGGTGTCATCAAACTCTGACTATATTGTTTCCCCACAATCTGTCGGCGCGGCATAAAAAACGGTTATTAAGACATGCCAGCACGGTGTGTGTACTGCTGATCGGCTAGAAATGCGATGCAAGGGTTTTTTTTTCCTGCCACTCGGACAGAGGGGAGGTTTAATGTACCTGACTACCCGCTGCGACGGTGTGCTTGAGTGGGACAGAGTGGAAGGGTGTGAATACCATTGTCTCGGATTGTCCTCATTGACCACCTTCTTCTTCTTCTATCCCTTAACCCGTGGATGGGTCGTTGGGGCACCGTTGTTGACTGAAAACTAGTAGGTTTTCAGTCATGGTGTATCTGGGGCAGGAAATGCTTGGCGGCCCCCAACCCTCTCCAAGCTTGACCACAGCCGGTTTCCTCCTTTATCGGTTGCCCGCCTTGTTCACGGACACGTAGCCGTTGGGTTCGCATCCTGGCCAGTGACTTCAATTTGGAAGTTCATACGCCCATTGGTGCCGTGTCAGCACCACCCCCTCACGCGGTTTAGCCGGTCAGCTGAGACCGTTGCCCAGGGTGTGGCGCGGGGAGCCACACGTAAGAGATTCAAGAGATGAGCGAGGACCAGTGAGCTTGACCACTAGAGCGTGCAGCTGTCAGATCATCAAAGGTACTACCTTTGCCCAGAGCCCTCTATACACCCTATACATTGACCACCACCGTCGCTAAAAGTTTTGTTCCTAGCCAGGAGAACCCTAATGAATTTTTCCCCACAGACTATGGTATGCCTTCTAGACCAGGTTAGCCAAATGGCTAAGATCCATTACAGTGCAGATACTGCACTTTAATATTAGCCAAAAGGCCGAGAAGCGTCACTGCAACAATTCATCAGGACAACATCTAAGCAAGATGATGATGACTGCATGCTTCTCATTGATTGCAAAGTCCAGAAAGCTGTATATTATTGATGAAGAACTTATACCAGCTGTAAGTGAGTGTGACGAGCTAAAGTAGATTTAGAGAAAGAGACAATCCTCTTCGACCTTTTAAGATAGTAGATATCTAAGAATTAGGATTAACACGAATAATAGTGACAAGGTGACAAGGTTGGGAAACAATAGAATAGTAGACAGCAAAGGTGTGAAGATCAGGAGGCGGCGTCGGACAGGCTAGTAGGGTATCAATGACAATCAGGTGACGCTCCTAGAAAGATTAGATAGTTAGGACAATACTAAAAGAGAGACTGTGACGTACTTAGGGTAATTAGGGCACGGACGTTAGGGGTATAAATAGGGGCTGGATTCGGACATTATTTAGTGAGGGGGCAGTTCGTAGTTATGAAGAGTTAGGGGGAAGTTCGGAGTTTTGGAGGAGTCTTAGTGAAGAGACGGTAGAGATAGTTACGAGAGCGACGAGAATAGTAAAGAGATCTTTAGTTAGTCAGAGTTGAGGCAGAGCAAATTGCTGTGGATTTAAATGTGTATTCGTTTATGGACTTGTTGTATTCTGATGTACATTCATGTAAATAAATCGTTGTACTAACAACGCATCGAGTTTGATTGGTTTTTGAGTTGTGACAAAGGAGTGAGCAAATAAGAGTGAAACAGATAGACATTAAGCTAAATTGACACATCTACGCTTGAATTAAAACGCACAACTCATAACATAAACCAAAGGGCCTGAGACGTTTATAGAGCATAACCAAAGAGTCCGTAACATGTATGAAGTATATAGAAAAGGACCCGTAACAGTGAGGTAATACACACAGTTTTGCACAAACCACATTTCGACATTAATAAAATAATTACACTGAGTACATAGCTCAGTCCGTTGAAAATTCTTTATGTGATTACTTACAAACATCTGAATTTTCTATACAGCTTGACGAGTTCACTTCAGAGGTGTAGCGAGGGGTGGGCAAGGGGGCATCATGCCCCGGGCGCTACTCACAAAAGGGAGCCAAATGGTATATTTTACATATATTAATAGGTTTTCGAATGGGGGAGGGGCGCTAAAAAGCATTGAAAAGGTAGTGTGCCCGGGGCGCGAGGTAAGCTCGCTACGGCACTGGTTCACTTACCAGGAATCGAAGCTTTACTTTTTAGCTTATGTAAGATTTGTAAAGAAGAAAAAGTGTGCTCAATGTTCGGAAACCGGTACAAAAGGTGAAACGTTATTTACTGAATTAAAAAGATTTTTCAATGTAAAAGCTATACCCTCGACTAATATCATATCTGTTGCTACTGATGGTGCTCTGGCAATGGTAGGAAGATACCGACACTTTCTAGCATACTTAAAATAAGCTGTACCAAATGTATTTTCAGTACATTGTGTCATTCATTTTGTCGCAAAAAATCTTAGTGAACGTTTACATGGATCACTAGATTTAGTCATTCAAGCCGTTAATAAAATCAGAAGGAATGCCTTAAATGAGATATTTTCTCAACTCTGAAAAATGACGAGGACGATAACCGTTTACTACTTTACACAGAAGTACGTTCGTTATCTGCAGGTGCATGTTTATATCAAATTTTATGCGCTCTTTGATTCAGTGTTGATATTCCTGGAAAGCAAAGACAATGATTTGCGACACAATTCAATTAATTAAAGAAAAAAAAACTATCCTGTGCATTTTTGTAACTTTTTCACTTGGGGGTCCGTGGGCAAGTTTTGATTATAAAAAGGGGTCCATGGGTCAAAAAAGTTTGGGAACCACTGATTTAGACCATTCAGGAGAGAGCCAACAGACCACTATTTAGACCATTCCGTAAAGACACGTCAATGAACTCATCAAAGACAAGAATATTTCATGGTCGTGGATACACCCAGAACAATTCTTAATGATATGCTGGCTAGTAAACAGTCTAAGGCCCCCAATTGCTAAAGTGGTCCCTTACAATATTGAAAAATTAAAACGTTTTACCCACCAAGTCTACAACACCAACTGCCAGTGTGTCAACTACCAGGCAAAATAAGGTCAACGTTAAAGATTCGGTAAATGGAACATACGGACCGCACACAGTTGTGAGTAGAGATAAACTAGCAGACTTCTTAATTTTCTCAGCTAGCAGACTTCTTAATTTTCTCAGCTAGCAGACTTATTTAATTTTCTCAACTAGCAGACTTCTTTAATTTTCTCAACTAGCAACTAGCAGACTTCTTAATTTT
>JAGDYQ010000184.1:877283-994783 GCA_021962125.1 Bulinus truncatus | reverse complement strand
AGGAGAATGACCACGATTAGTTAAAGACATCTCCTTTTATACTATTGGGCCCTCTTATTGTGTTCCCTACTTTCCCACATAAATCAGAGCCCGTTTTCAAGACAGGTCTGGGTGCTATAAATTACCTTCAATCCCATCTCCTAAGAAAACGGGCAATGTACCTTATTAAATGATCAGGCACTTTCAACTGGGTATCCAGAGTTGACCCCTGCGCTGACCTAAAGTAATTTAAACTCCGAAAGCGACAAAAGATGGAACGGGAAGGGGGGGGGGGGACAGGTACGTGCATTTTCACTGCATCCCATGATACGGGCTGTTATTCCGCTCCGTGCACATTTATAGGTGGTGGGTGAAATACATTCATTTACGAGAAGCAGAGGTGGGGGTATACAAGTGGGGAGGGGGCAAGGGGGGCATCATGCCCCGGGCGCTACTCACAAAGGGGCGCCAAATTGTATACTTTAATATAATATTATATAGTTTTCGAATGGGGGCGCTAAAAGATAGTGTATCATAAGCTTTTCGAGTGCCCCGGGCTGGCGGATCACAGGGTGGACCAGTCCGGAAGCTTGCTGGTCATTGGGCTTTATGGCAGTCTCCAGATGTTGAGAGACACAGCAAGTCTGATCTCACGGGCTCTAAGAGACTTAAGTCTCAGCCCGCAGTTACACAGAGAGTTAAGAGAGAAAAAGGTATTGTGTCCCGGGCGCAAATTATTCTCGCTACGCCACTGATGAGCTCGCCTGGTGGGCTTAGTTTTTCAAGCATAAGTCACTAATTCATAAAGGGTTCTTAAAATTGACAGGTTGGTCGGACTAATAAAAGATGGAGAAAAAGTTTAAATGAACTTATATAAATTAAAATTATTAAATGCAAACGAGAGGAAAGTAGCGAAGATAGATTAAAGAGTCTGCAGGCCCTAGAATGGTTACGTCTGGAGTAAATAAATGCGACGGTTGGTCGAGTGGTAAAGCGCTCGACTGTCGACTTGAGGGTCCCTGTTCCATGTCTGGTGAGGACCAGTAGATATTTCAGGTCATGGTCAAAGTCTCCTAAATATCTCCCGTGGTGCCTCCAAGGCCATTGGACTATTGACTATGGTGGGGAAGAAGAGAATCCATCTCATCCTTACAGGGACATCAAACGTAATTGGGGACAGGTCGTCGTGCGGTACAACGCTGCTGTCGTCGACCTGAGGTTACCTGATTTGATCACCAGTGTGGACCAAGAAAATTGTTCAGGTCATTGTTGAATTTCACTTCTGGTCGCCCGTGGTGCCATTACACTCCCGTCTGTGGTGGGGATAAACAAACCTAAAAATTGTGCCAGTTAGAATTGCGATTTTTTTTTAATGGGGGCGGGTGGTCGTGTGGTAAAGCTCGACTGTCTACCTGGTTTGATCTCCTGATCAATATATTTTCAAATCATGGTTTAAAAAATCCCCGCTGTATCTCCCGTGGTGTCTCCATGGCCCTTGTATTATCGGCTATGGTTTGGGGGGAGGGGTGAAAGAAGGGCACCATAAAATCCGTCCCACTAGTGGTTTAAAGGATCTAAGAGATTTCACCTCATCCTTACAGGGACTTCACACACATCAACGGGACTCCAAACTCACATTCTACAACACACTGTTAACTAAACTAAATTTTGATATTGGCAATTACCTCTCATTGGGCTGACCATCCTTGGGGGTGGGGGGGGTCAATGCGTCTTGGCTGATGAAACATGAATTCTACACTTCATCTTCCGCGTCGAGTTCTTATGGGTTTAAGGGAATTTACACACACACACACACACATATATATATATATATATGAAATTAATGCAAAATAGGATTTCTCGCCTGAGAAAGGAGGAATCAGTGAGAAGTATTCACAGCCGTATGTCTATGGTAAGAAGAAAATGTATTTATAAATCTATTGTTCTATGACAAGTCTACAGGATTTTTATTCGATTCATTAATGTTTTTTAGTTAATTCTAATTAATCCATCAAATTTATCTAAATACCCCTGTAATTAAAAAAATATGCATTTCGGTTATATTATTTCCTGTTCAGTCTTAAAAGAAAAGAGCATTAAAACACATAACATTTCTTGCCCATTGCAGGGATTATATATAACTTAATAAAATATTGTAAAATAAGCAATTTTTATCACATGTCTTAAATAAATGTCTCTTAAAAATAATATAATTTAACTTGAGCTGAAAGCCATTTTTATCCCGAGATAAGCCAATCGCAGGGCAGAGAGCAATCCTGATACAAAATATTTGGTGTGTAAAAAAACAACACAATATAAATTTAATAAGCAGAAATAGAAAGGTAATTTAAAAAAGGAATTCAAATAGCTTATGACATGATACAAAAGATACAATATTAATATAGTTGTAAAATTCTACTTTCTAATGTAATTAGTCGAGTTTTCTGTCATTCAGAACAAATTTTTAATTTTTATTCACAAAATTCCTTTTCACTTCAGAAAATCTTGTAGGAAAGCCCTTGTAATCCAATGTATAGATTCTCATCTGAATGAAATCAACAGCATAGCTATAACCATTGTGTTCAGTGAACATATATTGTACAGACTTTTTTTTATATTCTTCTTCCAGAGCAGAATTTAACCTGAAGTTGAACAAGAAGAAATTAATAAGTGAATTTGAAATTTCATATTAATATTAGAGCTGCTGTTCGATTTAAAAAATTGATCGAAACTAATGCATGATTAAAAATTGTATCGCAAATTAACGCACATTTTAATCGACACATTATAATACATTAGTTTGTTTTCAAACTAGTATGTCATATCATAGCATAAAATTGGCATAATAAACAAGTCAGATTAATTTACGAAAGAGGTATAATTAATTGTAAAAGGTTTATTATACATTTGCATATATGTCTATTAAATTAGTTATTGAGACCAGTTTATTGACTTGTATCAATCACGTCAAGTGATGGGAATCATTTTCTTTTTAATCAACAACAATGCCAAACATGTGTTTTCTCGTACTGTAGTTTCCAAACTAATGACGTATGTCAACCCCTGTTCCTCCCTTCCCTGTCATATTTGGCAACACTTCGCCACACGTAAGTCTTGTTTACCCTACCCTCCAATACAGTGCATACCCCCTTCACTTTCCATCCCAAAAAAATACACACGTCATTTATATCTCATATGTGCTTTTTCTTTCATAAAATAATTGTATAGCCAGAGAGTAGATGCTCACTTATTATTAACGCGTTTTTTTATTATTTTTCCCCCTTTCCAGACCCAGTTACATTTTAGATGAGTTACTTATGGTAAGTTATGGCTTACACAGCATCCATCGTCTCAAAATCATGACACCTGTCAAGATAGGAGCATGCTACTGCAGATGTTCACTAATTGTATCATTCAAGGTCATACATTAGAATTAAGAAATGACAATCCTATTGTTTCAAGGTCATATCGCTGCTATGATTTTATGCAAACATGACAGTTTCTGTGTTGGGGGGGGGGGGGTATCGTCTGATTTGGTTATAGAATTGGGTTATTTACTGATTTTTTTCTGCAACTCTGAAATAACAGCATTTGGGTAAAATTAACGCATTTAAGTGTTTGTGATAAAAAATAAAATTGCATATTTTTAACGCATTAATCGCACTTTAATTGCATTAATCAACAGCCATACAAAAAATTAAATTTAAATCAGTGTGGCAATAATTCTGAGAAATACAACCACTTTCTCATGAACATATGTGTGCATAGCCTAGTCTAGACCATGTCTAGGCACTGTCTGATTACAGATGTCATGTATATGAAACTATTAGTGCAGCTGTAGCAGATGTGGCCAGCAAATAAAATTATATACAAAATTTCTAGCATTTCGTTATTTTAATCTAATTATAACCGGGTTCATTATGTCTATGTTGTTGTTTTTTTACCTTCAACAAAACACTGTTGTACCTCCACCAATACACTACAGTATATAAAGTAAACTAGTGAATGAATCTTTTCTCCTTTTATATCAACCGGGAAGGGAGCAGGAGGTTTCATTGTCGAAGAGCTATAGAACAAAAACATCTTCATTTCATATTGCAAGTGGGGCTTTTGTCGACATACTTGGTGGTGAGGGTGTGTGCGAAATGCGACAGAGTGGGGGTGATAAATCTACTTAATAAGTGAATGGACCTTAACTCTAAATTGTTGAGTGAAATTCTTTTATTTATCAATTTGGTGAACTTTCAGCACTTTGGTCAAATTAACGCATTTAGGTGTTGCGCTAAAATTTTTTATCGCAAATTTTTTTGACCCGTTAATCACAAATTAATGCAGTTTAATCAGCAGCCCTAATTAATACAGTCTAAAGTTTGTTTAAGATTATAGCCTCATTCTACAAGAACAAAATGACTGCAAATAGCAGGAATCATGCAGAATATGTTCATAAAATGTTTTGGTTCTTAAACGATAGCAATGGACATGACCTTAGACAAAAATCTTTCTTTGTAAACTGAAATGTCCATGGTTAGAAAAGTTCCTGAACTGAGGTTTTACTATTTTTGCTAGATATTTGGAAACATTCTCATATATTTTCCCCCTTATAAATATAGGCATTCTTAAAATGTATTAAAAGTCAATAAAATCTTACCATGGGGGAAAATCCCACCACTGATCTCTATCTTTATGTTGCCAAACAACAGTAGTTTCTTTTGAGGTGAGACTTGATACTTTTGCAGTATCAAATGACACAGCAGGCATTTTCTTTTCTGTTACTTGATTAGTATCTTCCTTGAGTTTCATTTCATTTTGCTAAAATAAAAAATGGCATGTTTATTTCAATTGGATTTTATAAGTTAAATTTGAGATAATGTTTTAAAAATTGTGTTGTAATAGGCAACCCTGAGTACTACTCCTGTACATTTTAGGAGTTTTTGTACTCATACTTTAACCTTGAATACTTGTACTCCGACTTGGAACTTAAAAAATGTGTGTACATGTACTAGCACAGTCACTACTTGGTACAAACACTGCATTGTTACAGTAAAACTAATTAAAATCAAACATATGGCATCTTCAACGTTTTTTGGGTAAACATTTATATACTGAGCTGAGCAATATGATGAATTTAGCTGATAAAAATACTAAACAGCAAGGTGAAGTTTATATATCACTGGACAGATAAATGTATTTTTCAATAAAATTAGTTTTAAGTTTATGCTAGAATTTTCATGATGCTATAAAACAGAAGTTCAGAGTTAATATGACAATGTAACATGTGGTTAATTTGGGCTCTGAAAATAGCAAATCAAATGATTAATCAATAAAAGACAAATGTGAATTCTGAAACGTTATTACTATAATAACTGACAAGTAAAATACTACATTAAACCTCCTCAAGCATTTATTATGATTTTATCTTGGAAGATAAGTAAAAGTATCTTTAAAAAATTAGTAAAAGTTAAACTTTGCTCTTTCTCTCTCTCTCTCTCTCTTTCTCTCACTCACTCTCTCTGACACTCTCTCTCTCTGCTCTATAAATATTGCTGTTTGTATAACCTGAGCTGTTCATGACCTGGGGACCTGGGGCGTTCCTAGCCCGAGGTTCCATTGTATGTAAGAATAATAAAAGAGGTTTATTTTTGTAAACAACTGGAGATCAAATAGAGATTTACTCTCTAATAGGCATCATGATAACATTTACACAAAATGAACATATAATAAATAAATCACTGTGCTAATTGAAACTCTCTCTCAAATAGAATCCCCTACCACTGACTAGATAAAAATGGACATGGAACCACCATAGGAGACATGTGTAAGCCACTAAGACAATGCCCTACCTTCCCTAACTATGGTCAGGTATCTGTGTTTAAGCTGGATAGACTTCGGAACTTTAACTAGGATCTGAAAAGATCCAGAGAATCTAAGTAAGTATTGAACCTAAATCTTCAGGTAGACAAACAAAGGACTACACTGCTTGACCATCTGTCCCCGTTACCTAGGCTTAAAACAGGTTGACCACTAGTGAATATATAAATAAATAAACACGATGGACAGAAGAAATTTCTGAGGGCCACCCACCACATCAATAAATGAGAATGCACTGAGAGCATTATATTTGGTAGCTGTTAAACTACTTTGAGACAACAATTCTGCCGGTGTTCAAGAAATACCCTGCGATTTGCCACAGAAGTACTTAAATCCCAATTGCCATTTCGACATCTTTTTTGTGTGAAGCAGGGTTTTCTGCAGCGACAGCAGCCAAAACGAAAAAACAAAATAAGCTGGTCAATAGTAACACACTTTGAGTGTCATTGTCCTGTTTCCCCAGATGGAACTGTCTTGTAGCAGAAAAACAAGCTCTTGTTCTCATTGATTAACATTATAGTGAATTAAAATGTTAACTCACTTTATATTCATTTTTCAGGTAACTGTATTTAAATTATTAAATCAAAAAATCTAAAATATTAACAATTATTGACCCCC
Source organism: Bulinus truncatus (assembly GCA_021962125.1). Classification (NCBI taxonomy): domain Eukaryota; kingdom Metazoa; phylum Mollusca; class Gastropoda; family Planorbidae; genus Bulinus; species Bulinus truncatus. Next base: position 988,318 of record JAGDYQ010000184.1, on the reverse strand, counting down.
TCCCTTCCTTCCCCCATCAGCGGGCCGCTGTAAAATTATCAAACTTGACAAGTCCTTGTGAGAAAAAGGATGGGGACCACTGATGTACACCATCTGCATTATAGCTTCTCTTGTGGAGGTGAAGGCAACATTTTTTCATTCTGCACAGGGCTGGGTTAAGACCGGTTAGAGCGATTTCTCCCCATCAGGCCAGATAGAGAGTAATTTATGCTCATTTTGACAAGTATGCACAACAAATTGCTATACTAAAATGAACAATTCAGATGTGTATTACTGAGAACAGGTGTAATGAATAAAACAGTGTGCCTGTGTGCTACTATTATAATGGACTACTGGTCAACATTTTACAGTGCTATAAAATGATGAAAAAAAATTACTTGAATATGAGGACATTAAATGAAAGTTATCTATTATTGTTTAGAAATTTCACTATTGCTGTATCAAAATAGTACATAATTGTAATAACTTATGATACATATGTCTCAGAATATTTTCTGATAAATTCAAGATGACACATGATCTGTCTTTAAGGGTCATAAAAATGGGCACACTACATATATAATTGTTGTACTACATATTTAGTAGATTAAAAAAAAATTTTGAATTGTTGTACTGCAAGAAACTAAAAATAAAAGAACAGATAAAAAAAAATAAGTGACAACTATTGCCATTTTTCTAGTTAATAAAAAATAAATAAAATGATACATGTATTATACATGTATATTTAAAAAAGTGGGGCCATGTTTAAAAAAATGACTACTTTAATAAGGTTTTAAATATTTAATAAAATTTAAATGGTGTTTGATCAAAATGTAACTGAATACTTAATTCATAAAATATATGAAGAATAAAAGGGATATATTGTTTGCCCAAAATGAGCAAAAGAATTAATGCAATTTGTTGAACTTTAATGTGAGGACTATTATTCTCATGAGAATACTGAAACAGTAATTGAAATGTTTATTTACTAAGTTAAGATATTTATTATTAATTAAAAAAAACAGAGTTAAAAAAACAGTTACTTTTTTTCTTTGGATGTCACAATATTGATGCAAACGAGTGCCCAAGCGATCCAATGCATACTGTCTCATTTCAAAGAAATCAATTAAATAGGATTCACCATTGACATCAGTGATCTTATGAGTGGGAGAGCACTTCTGATATTCTTGCTCCAGCTCACAATTTAACCTGAACAAAAAGAAATCAATAAGCCAATAATCTTAATAATACTTTAAGACCATGATCATTATTAATACATGTATGTGCAAACCCTATAATAATTTTTTTTCTCCCTCTTCTTTTTAACTCATATAAAAATCCAGACTAAATATTCAATATATAAAAAAAAATCATTACAAATCTTACAAAGGCTCAAAATTGTGCCACCCATCCTTTTTTTCAAACTGCCAAACTACTGGTGGCTCTTTGGCTCTGTTCTTGACTTTTCTATCAGTTTCTAATTTCTTAAGAGTCGCTTTCAATTTAGTAGCAACTTCTTGTATTCCTTCATGATTGAAGCCCCTAGCTATAATTTTATTGTCCTCTAAATAAAATGAAATTTTAATTTTGTGATGAAGTCCAAAGCTCTCCAGTTCTTCAATCTGTAAGTTAGAAAATGTTTGTAAATTATTTACTTATTTCTAAATTGCTAGTTGGTGACTAAACAAAGAATGAAAAAAAAACACCATCTATTAATTAATTATTACAAGCAATTAAGTTAGTTAAAAATATGTATGAGAAGTGATTAAATAATATTTTGATTAAATAACTACATACAGTGTATACAATATTTAACATAGATATAATTTATGAAACAACAATGTTTTTAATATTAAAAACTATTCATTCAAATTATCAAGTTTTTATAAAATTTTGTTCAATTCAATTTTTAATTAACTTTTTTTCATAACATTATATTGCGTTTACAAGTCACTTTGTAAATTAGTTGCCCTTGTCGCCTATGGATAACAAGCAACAGTTCCAATTAAAAATATATTGTTTTTTCAGGGTGCCCTGATTATTCAAGAGTAAACAGTGTATACACTACTTTTTATGAATAAATGTAAAACTTTTGTTAAACGTTGTTCATTTCCACATAAGTATCAAAATAAAAGGCACTAATTTTTTAGGTATGTGCCATAGCCTGAGGATCCCCCACACACACCCCCTAATTTTATGTGAGTTTACAATACCATTTGGGCCTAAGGCAGGGGTCGGCAACCTGCTGCTCGCGAGCCGAATGCAGCTCTTTCGATGTCAAGTTGCGACTCTTTCGGTGTCAAATTGCGGCCTTCCAGTTCAATGCGCAAATAATTATAACGATATTATTTTATATACCTATTCCTAATCAAATACCATAGCATTGAAAGAACAATTTGAGTGGCTCTTTAAAAACTGAGAAAATTGTAAATTATAACTTTTGGCTCTTTCATCTCAAAAGGTTGCCCACCCCTGGGCTAGGGCAGCATAGTCTATAGATTAAAGTAAAAAGTTGTAATGTTGGAAAAAATTATTATAGCATAGAAAAAACTTTTTCAACCAGAATCAATGGACAATGTTTATGAAACAACTGAATGTTTCCAAAACTTAGAAATCCTGCTTAGAAATCCAAATAGTCGAACAGAAAACAGTCAAACTTAACATACCACTCAATTATGAATAAGGTAACACACATTGCTAAATATTTCTCTTTTAAACTATCAGGATTTAAGTTTTAAAACATTTTAATTTTTAATCAACATTTTCTCCATTCATTTCAGCAACCTATTTTCTTTCCAGTTTATTGAGAGTGTGCAAGCCATGTTATTGGAAAGTAACCGCTTCTGTGAAAGATAGTATATATGATGCCCATTTTTTACTTCAAATGACTCTTTCTTGAATAAAATGTAATAAAAGTAAATAAAGTAATAGATAAATTAATTCTGTTGCTTTTAAATGAATCTTAAAATGAATAAATTTAGATCTGCAACCAAATATTTTTTTTTTTTTAAAATCTAAGACACTGTAATTATGTAAGGAGTATTATAGGAACATATGACTATTCTCCCTGGGGCCTGACCCATGCAAAGGTTGAGTACATAAGCTACTAGTATATATATACTGTATATATAGTCAAACCCTCAGTTTAAGAGCATAATAAATGTAAGTTGTTCATAATCCAAAACACTTGTATATCAAAGTAGATTTCCCCATAACAATTAATGGAAACTATGCATAGTAATGAATACATTTTTATGACTTTTGTTTTTAAGTTATATGAAATGATCAAATCTAACCCGTGTCTTATGCTGTCAATAACAGATTTATCACTTGTATCTTTTTAAAAATTACAATACAATTGCAACATTTTAGTAAACAATATACACTTACACATATGTTGTCAAGCTCACAAGAGTTTAGGAGTGATTACATAAATCGCAGCAGAAATTGCAACCTAAGTGTATACAAAGTAGAAATGGAACAGCAACAAGAGACCAGCTTGATGTTGACATTTCATAGAACTGAATGTTCAAATTTATGATTTATTGAATTGAGTGTTTGCAGATTTGATGGAATATGAAACTGTGTGTTCTATGTTTAGAGTTTTTAGAACTATGTGTTCTATTTGTAATATATATGAAATTATTGTTCCTGATAGTCAGTAATCCTATTAAACTGCAGTTCATTTGAAATACTGTTATTGAGTATTTAAAAAAAAAGTATTGTGCTGTTTGTCGGGCATATGACACCCACTTATATATAAATGAGAGCAGCAGACCTTTAGAGAAAAATTTTCTGAAGTGATAATATTTGCTGGTGAAGATAAAGGAGTGAGCTTTGATCATAGCATTATTTTTTTAAGACCTTCTTATGTGAGCTTCACTTAATAATTCAATAATTATATTTGGCAAAAAATGTTTTTCTTTGAAATTAAAACTACATAATTCAGAAGTTCTTATTAAAAATCTTCATTTAATAAGACTTGAATATATTTAAACTATAAGCCATAAAGTAGTTTTTTTATGTGGGGATACATTTTACAGAAACGCTGCATAAAAAGTTGCTTTAAATAAGACTAATTTTTTCATCATTAAATTAGTCTTATTTAAAAGCAACTTTATGCAGCGTTTCTGTAAATGTATCCCCATAAAAAAACTGCTTTATGGCTTATAGTTAAATATATTCAAGTCTTATTAAATGAGGTGCAATAGAACTTCACGAACATGTAGTTTTAATTTCAGAAAAACATTTTTAGCAAATATAATTATTGAATGACAAAAATTAGAAACTCACAAGAAGATGAATTTAAAGCATGATCAAAGCTCACTCCTTATCTTCACCAGCAAATATTGTCACTTCAGAAAATTTTCTCACCAAAGATGCTGCGCTCTCATTTTATATATAAGTGGGTGTCACTGCTTAAGCACGGCTACAATAAAAATATTTTTTAAATGCTCAATAACAATGAACTGCAGTTTAGGATTACTGACTATCAGGAACAATATCGCCTTATATTTTTAGATAGAACACATAGTTCTAAAAAACTCTAGGCATAAGCAGTTTCATAGCTTCAAAATCTGCAAACGCTCAATTCAATAAATCATAAATTTGGACATTCCTATGAAAATGTCAACATCAAGCTGGTCTTGTTGCTGTTCCGACTACACTTTTGTATACACTTTAGGTTGCAATTTCTGCGATTTATCTGTCCTCTAAATAATTGAGCTGACAACTATATAATGTAGATATGTATAAAATGTTGCAATTCATATTGTAATTTTAAAGGTACAAGAAATTGACATTCCTGATTATTGATTGGCATAAGGTACAGGTTAAATTTGATCATTTCATATAACTTAAAAACAAAAGTCATAAAAATGTATTCATTATGCATAGTTTCCCATTGAGTATTGTAAGGAAATCCACGATATATGTTTTGGATTAGCAACTTACATTTATTATAGCTCTTAAACTTGAGAAATTGATATTATATATATACTAGTAGCAATAATATAACAGGTGTCATATGTTCTATAATATCATTACATATTACAGTGTCTTAGATTTTAAAAAAGCAGTTTACAGATCTAAATTTATTCGATTTTTAAGATTCATTTAAAAGCAGCAAATTGAAATTTATCTGTTACTTTATTTACTTTTATTACATTCAAAAGAAGAGTCATTTAGTAAAAAATAGGCATCTATAATCTATCTTTAAAACGGTTACTTTCAATGGCATGGCTTGCACGCCTCTCAATAAACTGGAATAGGTTGCTGAAGAGGAAAATGTTGATTAAAAATTAAATGTTTTAAAACTTAAATCTGATGAATAAAAAGAGAAAATATTTGTATTACGCCGATATAATTATTGGTATGCTGACTCTGTTGATATTTGGACTTTCAAGTTTCTAAGTTTTGGGCTTTCGGTGTTTCATAGGCATTGTCCATTGATGGTTGAAAAAGTTTTTTCTATCTTATAATAATTTTTTTCAACATTACAACTTTTTGCAATCTATAGACTAATAACGCCTTTGAAATTGGAAAAACAACATTTTTGAGATGAAGAATCAAAATATCGGTTTTCAGGCCACTTCAAATTGTTCTTTCAATGCTATGGTATTTGATTAGGAGATAGGTATATAAAACTCTTGTCGTTATAATTATTTCGTGATATGGAAGGCTTTAGTGGCTACGAAAAAATCGCAATAAACTACGTGTTCAGCGGCTATGCCGACTACTTACCGACCCCAAATGGTGTCACATAAAGCTGCCTTACCTATAGTGCCTTTATTACGATACTTATGTGAAATGACTTGTATTTAACAAAAGTTTGACTATTCAAAAAGCGAATGTATACACTGTTTACTTTAATCAGGCAAAAAACAATATATTTTTTAATTGGGTATTTGTTATCCATAGGTAAAGAAACAACTTTAATTACAAAGTGATGTAAGCGCAATGTTATGAAAGTTAATTAAGAAATTGAATTGAGCGCAAAATTTATAAAAAAGCTTGATAATTTGAATGAATAGTTTTTATTATTAAAAACATTGATTGTTTCATAGATTATAATATATGTTAAGCTGTGTATACACTGTATGTAGTTATTTAATCAAAATATTATTTAATCTACTCGATATACAACTAACTAATTGCTTGTAATAATTAATTAATAGATGGTGTTTTTTCATTCTTTGTTTTGAGTCATAACTAGCAATTTAGAAACTCTAAGTAAATAATTACAAACATTTTCTAACTTACAGATTGAAGGCTGGAACGGACTTCATCACAAATTAAAATTTCATTTTATTTAGAGGACAATGATCAACTAGAACTTCAATATGAAGGAGTACAAGAAGTATACTAAGTAAGCGACTTCTTAGGGTAGAAACTGATAAGTCAGAACAGGGCCATGAGGTTTGGCAGTTTGAAAAAGAAAGGATGGGTGGCCTTTATTTAAGGTTTGTAAACGATTTTTTTATATATTGTTATTTAGTCTGGATTTTATATGGTAAAGAAGAGGGAAGAAAAAAGTATTATAGGGTTTGCACATGTATTGGCATGATCATGGTGTAAAGTATTATTAAGATTATTGGCTTATTATTCTTTTTTTGTTCAGGTTAAATTGTGAATGACAAATATCAGAGGTGCTCTCCGATATATAAGATGTGATATAATGGTGAATCATTGATTTCTTTGAAATGAGACAGTATGCGATGGATAAAGCGGAGTACTACGTTTGCGTAATGTGTGACATCGAAAAGTAACTGTTTTTTTAACTCTGTTTTTTTAATTAATAATAAATATCTTAACTTATTAAATAAACATTTCAATTACTGACTCAGTATTCTCATGAGTGAGTCCTCACATTGCGACCAATTCATTTTTTGGAGCTTAGCAACTCTTCATATATTTATGAATTAAGTGTTCAGTTACATTTTGATCAAACACCATTTAGAAATTAAATATTTAATTTTGTAAAATTCAGTCATTTTTTAAGCCCCACTTTTTAAATATACGTAATACATGTATCATTTTGTTATTTTGATAACTAGAAAAATGGCAATGTCACTTATTTTTTTTATCTGTTCTTTATTTTAGTTTCTTGCAGTACAACAATTCAAAATTTTTTTTTTAGTCTACCTAGTATGTGAGTACAACTTTTGAATTATGCTAGTGACCCATAAAACTGATCATGTGTCATCTTGAACTATCAGAAAAAAATATTCTATCATAAGTTATTACAATTATGTATATTTTGATAGCAATAATAATTTCTAAACAAATAACTTTTCATTTGAAGAATTTTTTCTATTCAAGTAATTTTTTTCATCATTTTTAGCACTGTAAGGCGGTGACCAGTAGTCCGATATAATATTTCAGCACACGGGCGCACCCATTCATTACACCTGTTCTCAATAATACACATCTGGATGGCAATTTGATGATGCATACGCGACTCAAAATGAGCACCATATCTGACACGATGAAATAGAACTCTGTGCGTGGCCCTGTGCAGAAATGAAAAATCATTGCCTTCTCCACGGAAAACTTTATAATGCAGATGGTGTATCATTGTCTATCGCAAAGGACTGTCAAGTTTATTAATTTACGGCGGTAACCGTGATGAAGGAGAGTCATAATTGTTATTTTAGATTTTTGATTTAATTATCGAGATTACCGAAAAATGGTATAAAGTGGTTAACATTTTAATTCACTATAATGTTAATCAATGAATTTTCAGAGCTTGTTTTTGTTTAGCACAAAACAGTTCCATCTGGGAAACAAATTTTTCAAATATTTTTATTGACCAACTTATTTTGTTTTTTCGTTTGGCTGCTGTCGCAGAAAACAAAACCGCACAAAATTTCTCTAGATTCTTCAGAGCTGGCTTTTGGTGCTTTAAGCTATACTGTGAGTCACCTTGAACACGGCAAAATTGTTGTCTCAAAGTAATTTACAACAATACCAAATATAATGCTCTCAGTGCATTATTTATTGATATTGATGTAGAAATTTCTTCTGTCCATGGATAACAATTTGGTATATATTCACTAATTAGTCAACCTGTTTTAAACTGCTTTGAACGAATGGTCGAAAGCAGTGTAGTCCTTTGTTGAAAGATTTAGGTTGTACATATGGCGTCCCAAAGTTCAGTCAACCATAATTAGGAAGAGTAGAAGGCGTAGTGGCTTACGTGCTCATGGTGGTTCCATCATCCTAGTCAGTGGTAGGGGACTCAACACAGTGTTTGACATTATATGTTCATTTTGTGTAATATTATCACTTATTAAAGAGTAAGTATCTATTTGATCTCCAGTATTTAAAATGATATTTTATTATTCTTTTTATAATGGAACCACACGTTCGGGCTAAAAACCCTCGTCCCCAGATGGGCAGCTCAGGTTATACAAACCAGCAATATTTATAGAGCAGAGAGAGAGTGTCAGAAGAGTGAGTGAGAGAAAAGAGAGAGAGAGAGAAGAGCAAAAATTTAACTTTACTAATTTTAAGATACGCATCTCAGATAAATCATAATAAATACTTGAGGGTTTGTCTGGTATTTTACTTGTCGATTATTATAGTAATAGCATTTCAGAATACATTTATCTTTATTGTTAATCATTTGATTTATGACCCAAATTGGCCACGTATTTTTATTGTCATATTAACTCTGAACTTCTATTTTAAATTCTATATACTAAAACTAGACTATTAATATCTGTCCAGTATTATAAACTTCATATACTGTTTAATAATCAACTAAATTCATCATATTACTCAGCTCAATATATAAATGTTTTTAAAAAAGCGTTGGCCATATATTTGATTTTAATTTTACTGTAACAATGCGATGTTTACTGAAAACTGACTTGTATGTACACACATTCCAAGTCGGATGCAAATATTCAGGTTAAAAAATATGGTACAAAATACAAAACAGGGTAGTACTCAGGGTTTTTATTACAACACAGATTTTAAAACGACATCTATTTGACTTATAAAATCCAATTAACCTTTTTAGCAAAATGAAATGAAACTCAAGGAAGGTGCAATCGAACGGCAGAAAGAAAATATAGCTTTTATAGTCATTTGATACTGCAAAAGTATCAGAATAAAAGAAAACTACTGTTGATTTGGCAATAAAGATAAGAGATCGATAGGATTGACTTTAATACGATTTTTAGAATGCCTATATTAAGTGGGGAAATGTTTCCAAATATCTAGCAAAAATAGCTCAAAACCTCAGTTCAGGGCTTTCTAACCATGGACATTTCAGTTTACAAAGAAGATTTTGTCTAAGTCTAAGAAACCAAAATATTTATGAACATATATTCTGATTCCTGCTATTTGATCATTTTATTCTTGTAGAATGGGCTATAATCAAAACAAACTTTAGACATTAATTGGGGCTGCTGGTAAACTGCGTAATTTGTGATTAGCGAGTCAAAGAATTTCTCGATAAAGAAGCGCAACACCTAAATAAAATTTAAAATTATAACTTCGCAAGTGATAAATAAAGAATTTCGCTCAACAATTTAGAGTTAAGATTTCCATTCACTTTGTCAAGATGGATTTAGCACCCCCCGCTCATTTAAAGCACACGCGCCCTCACCATAATGTAATGGCGTTACTACAATATGAAATGAAGATGTTTTGTCTATATGAAAAAAACACTCACCTTCACGTAGGAGAAAGGTTTACTTTGCTATACTGTAGTGTGTGGTGGAGAATTTAACAGTGTTTTTTGTTGAAAAAACAACAACATAGACATAATGAACCGGTTGTGCTAGAAATTTTTGTATATAACACATTTGCTGGCCACGTCTGCTACAGCTGCACTAATAGTTTCATACATGACGACATCTGTAATCAGACAGTGGTCTAGACTAGGCTATGCACACATATATTCATGAGGTAAGTGGTTAACTATTTCTCATAAATTTATTATACACGCTGTTTTAATTTAATTTTTGCATGGCTATAACGATTAATGCAGTTAAAGATTGCGATTAATGCGTTAAGAAGAAATATGCAATTTTATTTTTTATCACAAACACTTTAAAAAAATGCGTTAATTTTGCCCAAATGCTGTTATTTCAGAGGTTGCAGAAAAAAATCAGTAAATATCTGATACAGCAAATCAGGCGGGATAGCCTTTACTTTACTTAGAAACTGTCTATGATTACGCTTATCTTAGCGATGAATTTGATGACGAAACAATAGGATTGTATTCGCACCGATTTCAATGGTCATAGATGTATGACCTTGGTATCTGCAGTAGCAATATAATCTTGACGGGTCAATGACAGTTTTTGAGAGCGATCGATTCTATATGTATAGCACATATATTATTTCATCTAAAATGTAGCTGGAGTCTGGAAAGGGGGAAAAATAATAAAAAAAAAGCAGCGTTAATAATAAGTGAGCATCTATCTCTATTCTACAATTATTTTATGAAAGAAAGCAGCGCATATGAAGATATATAAATGGCGTGTATTTTTTGGGATGGAAAGTGAAGAGTATACACTATTATTGGAGGTAAGGTAAACAAGACGTGTGGCGTAGTGTTGCCATATGATGACAGGGAAGGGCAAAGAGGGGTTGACATACGTCATTGGAAACTTTTTTGTTACAGTGAACGAGAAACTGTATTGTGAGCATTGTTGTTGATTAAAAAAGAAAATGATTAAAACATAAAAAACTTGAGCAAATAGTTGAATACAAGTCAATAGAGCTGGTCTCAATAACTAATTTAATAGTCTTATATATGCAAATCTTTAATAAACCTTTTACAATTAATTTTACCTCTTTATAAGTTAATCTGACTTGTTTATTATGCCAATTTTATTCAACTGATATGACATACTGGTTTGAAAACAAACTTAAAATGTATTATATATTCTGTCGATTAAAATGTGTCTTTCGTTGAATTTGCTGATACAATTTTTAATCATTTTATTAGTTTCGGTCAATTTTTTAGAATCGAACAGCAGCTCTAATATGTATATGAAATTTCAAATTCACTATTAATTTCTTTCTTGTTTAACTTCAGGTTAAATTCTGCTCTGGAAGAAGAATATTAAAAAAGATTAAGTCTGTATAATATATGTTCACTGATCACAATGGTTATAACTGTATGCTGTTGAACTTCATTCAGATGAGAATCTATACATTGGATTACAAGGGCTTTCTACAAGATTTTCTGAAGTGAAAAGAATTTTGTGAATAAATTAAAAATTTATTCTGAATGACAGAAAACTCGAAGTATTACATTAGAAAGTAGAATTTTACAACCATATTAATATTGTATCTTTTTGTATCATGTCATAAGCAACTTGAATTCGTTGCCACCATTCTGCTTACTATTTCTGCTTATTAAATTTATATTGTGTTGTTTTTTTACACACCAAATATTTTGTATAGGTTGTATCTGCTTAACGATTAACTTATCTCAGGATAAAAACAGAACTTCAGCTCAAGTTAAATGATATTATTTTAAAGAGACATGTTATTTAAGACATGTGATAAAAAATTGCTTATTTTTCATTATTTTATTAAGTTATATATAATCCCTACAGTATGGGCAAGAAATGTATGTGTTTTAATGCTCTTTTCTTTTTAAGACTGAACAGGAAATAAATATAACCGACATGTATATTTTTTTAATTACAGGGAGTATTTAGGTAAATTTGATGGATTAATTAGAATTAACTAAAAAACATTAATGAATCGAATAAAAAATCCTGTAACGACTTGTCATAGAACAATAGATTTATAAATACATTTTCTTCTTATTGCAGACATACGACTTTAACCAATGACATCTCACTGATTTCTAACCTTTTTCGGGCAGAAATCCTATTTTTACATTAGTATGATATATATATATATGTATATGTGTGTGTAAGTGTAAAAAATTTCTCCTACAAACCCATAAAGTTCTTCGACGCGGAGAAAGATGAAAATGTCAAATTCATGTTTCGTGAAGCCAGAACTTTGGGCCCTACACCCTAGGATGGTCAGGCTTAATGGGAAGCAATTGCCAATATCAAGGCATCTAGTTTACAGTGTTAACAGTGTGTTGTAGAATGTGAGTTTGCAGGTCCCACGTTTGGTGTGTGTGAAGTCCCTGTAAGGTGAGGTGAAGGCTTCTCTTAGATCCTTTAAACCACTGAGTTGGACGGATTTTATGGTGCCATTCTTCACCTCCCCCGGAGCCATAGCCGATATTCTAAGGCCATGGAGACGCCACGGGAGCTACAGCGGGGGTTTTTTTGCCTTGATTTGAAAATCTATTGATCAGGAAGGTCAAACCGGGTAGACAGTCGAGCTTTACCACGACCAGCCGCCCCCGTTAAAAAAAAATCGCAATTCTAACTGGCACATTTTTAGTTTGTTTATCCCCCACCGCAGACAGAGTGTAATAACTTTTTGCGGGCGACCACGGGAAGTGAAGTCAGCAAATTGACCTGAGCATTTTCTTTGGTTCACACTGAGCTGATTCAAATCAGGTAACCTCAGATTCGGCGACAGCAGCGTTGTACCGCACGACGATCTGTCCCCCAATTACCCGTTTGATGTCCCTGTAAGGATGGATGGATTCTCTTCTTCCCCCACCATAGTCAATAGTCCAATGGCCTTGGGAAGCACAGGAATATTTAGGAGGCTTTGACCATGACCTGAAATATCTGCTGGTCCTCACCAGACATGGAACAGGGACCCTCAAGTCGACAGTCGAGCGCTTTACCGCTCGACCAACCGCTAGCATTTATTTACTCCAGACGTAACCATTCTAGGACCCGAAGAACTCTTTAATCTATCTTCGCTACTTTCCTCTCGTTTACGCATTTAATAATTTTAATTTATATAAGTTCCATTTAAACTTTCTCCATCTATTTTATTAGTCCGACCAACTACAATCAATTTTAGAACCCTTTATGAATTATTGACTTATGCTGAAAAGCTAAGCCCACCAGGCGAGCTCATCGAGCGGCAGTAGCAAGAATAATTTGCGCACCGGTGACTACAATACCTTTTTCTCTCTTAACTCTCTGTGTAACTGCGGGCTGAGACTTAAGTCTCTTCTCGAGCCCGTGAGATCAGACTTTTGTGTGTCTCAACATCTGGAGACTGCCATAAAGCCCAATGACCAAACGAGCTTCCGGACTGGTCCACCCTGTGATCCGCCAGCCCAGGGCACTCGAAAAGCTCATGTACACTATCTCTTTGCGCCCCATTCGAAAACTATATATATAAATATTATATTAAAGTATACAATTTGGCTGCCCCTTTTGTGGTGGTACCCCGGGGCATGTTGCTACAGCCCTTACCCCACTTATATACCCCACCTCTGCTTCTCAGTAAATGAATGTATTTCACCCACCACCTATAAATGTGCACTTTGGAGCGGAGTAACAGCCCGTATCATGGGATGCAGTGAAAATGCACGTACCTGTCCCCCCTTCCCGTTCGCATCTTTGTCGCTTTCGGAGTTTAAATTACTTTAGGTCAGCGCAGGGGGTCAACTCTGGATTAGTTGAAAGTGCCTGATCATTTAATAAGGTACATTGCCCGTTTTCTTGGGAGATGGGATTGAAGGTAATTTATATTACCCAGACTTGCTCTTGTGAAAACGAACTCTGATTTATAACTGGGAAAGTAGAGAACACAATAAGAGGGCCCAATAGTATAAAGAATGTCTTTAACTAATCGTGGTCTCTTCTCCTAGAGTCAGTCCATTCTCTTGCGAGGGTCCATACTGCACGGGTCTGTTCAGACTCCCGACTCCAAGGAGTCGATACAAAACAGTCGTTGGTGTAAAAGGTGCTCTCGCCCAGCCGCCCTCATATATTACACTGTAAACTTAGTAGCAAAATAGCTAAGAAATTCTTTTTAGAGTTAAACGAATCCTGTAGACTTAGCAGGCGAGCTAAGAGTTCTTTTAGAGCTATAACTCATATACGTTTCATTCAAAGTCAGTGTTGGTTACTGTATTCAATAAGTCAAATTAGGCGAAAAAAGTTTTGTTCCAATGATCCCTGCTCGCCGCGATTCTGGCAAACTGCTTCATGCACGCTGGTTGACAATGGCGGACAGGATACTTCGTTTGTATATTGCAACGATGTCTCATTCATTTGAGCTACAACAACTTCAACTTATATTGTGAGGGTTTTTGGCTTTGTTTGGTTTGACATTAAATAAAACCGTCGTACAAAGATGGTGACAGGCACTTGTGGAAGACCATCTTCCTGTCACAATTACTCTTGTCTCCTAGCATAGAAAAATCGACGATCCTGACTATTGTAAATTGTTAAATTGTTTATTCATAACTTAGTTCAGCAGTTCATATTTGCACATTAACATTACGAATATCACTATTGAGATGTTGAATTCATTCAAAATTGTTAAAATGCTGATAAAGTTTATGTCCTTTAAAATTTGAAGGCCTTTTTGGGGCACCGGTTAACGTTACACTACATAAAAAGATATTTTAGGCCATAACTACTTGAGACCATTTGGCAACCATTTTTGAGCTATTAGAATAAAAAAAAATTTCTACTCTACCCTAGTGTACTATCCCGACCCGAGTTGTTCTGTGATATTCAGTCTATCTATGTGGCTATGTACAAATAAATTATTTGACCTCACGCATTCAGTTCAGGACTTACATTACTCGAAGACAACGGCCATCACATAGTCTACTTGCTAACTTTTGACTGCTGGGTGTCCCAAAATGTTAATACATGCAGTGCTTCTACAATGGAATAAAACCACTCATGAAACGGTAGCAAAAATTGTAATCAAGTATTTAATTGCCGTAGAATTCGAACCTGTTTTAAAATCGGAGTATCCGACTTATTCTCTATCTGAGTTGTTGTTTTGTTTTTTAACTTAGTACTTAGTTCAATATTTCTTTTCGTTTTCAAGGCGTTCGACTTTTTAAAGCTTTCGCATATTGAGATGGGGCGTCATTTTCCACTCGTAACGCCACTATATACATGTACATGTATTTTATTTAATATTGGTAGACGAACAAGACTATGGTTTATTTAGTATGGGTTTATAACCTCTTTTATTATTCTTTTCTGCTTCGTTTCCGACACTTTATCTTTTTTGTCACCGCTGCAACACAAGACATAAAACTTGCATCTTGGTCTTATTTATTGCATGTTACAATCAAAATAATCTCGAGATGATTAGGATTTTCGCTTTGCTAAAATTCTAGAAATACAAGGACAATCAGTCATGCGTATTGAACAACTAACCTTGCTTAGCCTATTAAGGCAATACTTGAATGCCAAACCTATAGGAATTTCACGATAAAGACATAGGAGGGAAGTCTACTACGCCAATGAAATTCAATGCATCTAACAACTTTCTACTTGTCAACCTATTTATTTCATTGGCGGGTGACCGTTTATGTCAGTCATACCATATGACAGTACTCATGATTGAAGACTAAACTTTTAGATGACTTAATTCACTAATAACTTTTTTGGCCTTTTCATATTAGAATGAAAAACTATGAAAAACCAAAATTGGCAATTTTTTTTATTAAACTAAGCGTAGTACAAAAAAAAATGAACTAGGTTTACGCCTGAAATCCGAATTTCAGGCTTACTAGGCGACATACATGTTATATAGTTAACATATGTCCTGATTCTCAAGCCGTATTTTAACTCATGTCTTTTTGTGTCAAGTGATAGACTGTAATCAATGCACAAATCTGCATATTAGCCACATGCTTTAAAATTTGTTTCGTTCAAAGATTTTAAGTCTTTTAAAGCAGTGGTCCCCAACCCCCGGGCCGCGGACCGGTAACGGTCGGTCGATCAAATGGTACTGGGCCGCCCAAGAAATATTAAATTATTCCCTTTTTATTTACTGTGGTGTATTTCTCTCGGGATGGTGCGACTTTCCATGTATGTTAAAAAATGAGCGTCCTACACCCCCCCCCCCCTTTTCCAGCGGGCCGCGGTGAAAATAATCAAACGCTGAGCGGGCCGTGAGAAAAAGTTGGAGACCATGTCTTAAAGGACGCGACGTTTTGTTCTAAGAATAGTCTCCTTATCAGAGCTGGACCTTGTGGGCACATCTCAGTTCTCACAGCTTCGTCTAACAAATTCCATTACATCCAATATAACACTCCAACTCCTTCAGTCCCATGTTCAAGTATGAAACTTACAAAGGTAAACAGGTGTTTTATTGTTACTTATATAAACATATGTTTTATTTGTTTGAGTAAATTCGAATAAGTCCAACTATTCTTTTATACATCGGTTGGTGTGACTATTGCTGAGGAGTATTTTAATAGTTTTTTCTCACTATGTTCTAATATTTAGTAACGTCAACACAAGCACTGAAGATCTATCTATCTATCTATCTATCTATCTATCTATCTATCTATCTATCTATCTATCTATCTATCTATCTATCTATCTATCTATCTATCTATCTATCTATCTATCTATCTCATCTATCTATCTATCTATCTATCTATCTATCTATCTATCTATCTATCCATCTATCCATCTATCCATCCATCTATCTATCTATCTATCTATCTATCTATCTATCTATCTATCTATCTATCTATCTATCTATCTATCTATCTATCTATCTATCTATCTATCTATCTATCTATCTATCTATCTATCTGTCAGTCTGTCCGTCCCTCTGTTTCTGCGTATGCATACAAATGAAAAAAAAAGACTATGCCTTCAGCAACATCACAGTTGTAAATCTATCAGTGAACTGGTGATTTATTGGCGATATAACCAGAGCGATCGTGAGCCTTGTATGGTGATGAAACTGGTTACCAGTGGGGCATAATGGCTATGCTTGCCATTTATATCCAGGGATTTCATAGGCAGAACTTAAAGGTATTTATTAAGGAATCCTAGGCTCTTAGCACATGATTTATTTCAAAGTAATACTGGAGATGGCCTATATTAGGACTTAGTTGAATAGTTTAAATAATTTATGCATAAAAATCATATTCATCTTGCCTACAACTTCAAACGCTATGAATAGGTGGGAAATGTCCACGAAATCAATAAATACGATTCACTGCAATCTGACATCAATCTCCGGAGAAAACTGTTTGATTAATTGCTGTCTTGTCCGTGCCAAGATCTGTGAAACATGATAACAATATAGGACGTGTTAGTCGCTTACCTTCTTCAATAACCTGTCTTCATGCATTCTGCCACGCATCGTTACTCTTGACTCTGGCACTGTGGTCTGGTGATGTATGTTTATGTGTGTGTGAGTGAGAGAGAGAGAGAGAGAGAGAGAGAGGGATAGATCGATAGATAGATAGACAGAGAGAGAGAGATAGAGAAGAGAGAGAGAGAAGAGAGAGAGAGAGAGAGAGAGAGAGCGTGTAGGAGGAAGTAGAAATTACTAAGTCAAATGATCAAATTTAAAATGATTAACTCGAGATTTTTTGTTTTTATGTTTTTCACCTTATTTCAATCAAGTGTTTCAAAAGTTTATTTCTTTTCAATGAATGCAATCGATGCTTCTAGGCAACGTTGTACACTTTGTGGTTGATATTTATGAAATAATGAAGGAGACAAATTAATAAGCATATAGTATTAGTTGACAAAATACAGCACAGTTAGCAGTAGCATTGAACACACTTCCTATTTACTAAACCTGCCTTTCTCTGGGCCCCTTAACTTTCAGAATGAGGGTTATGTTGTAATAGAATCCATTACAGTCCATGAGGGCTAATCATGGAAGGTGAAGTATTGAATTCACCTGATACTTTGCCACGGCATACTAAAAGATTGTGTGGCTAGAAAAATTCCCAGTTGCCTATAACCCACAATAATGTCATGTATCTTTTTTTAATATAGGTAGACTCTACAAACGACACACTCATAATTCAACTTTAAAATTCAAAGAAATCTCTGAATATTTTATGCCAAGCTTTTATATTTCATCTTCATTCAAAATTTCCGTGTCTTTATGTTAGGTGGATACCCCACACAACTCTTGTAACACCCTAGTGAGAGTCTGACCTATTGCTGCCGTTGTCTGCTTGTCGCCACGTACTGGCTGTATCCCTGACACCTGCTTACTTATAGACACCGGCCATAAATATGTATCTTCTGACTCAGGATACGAGTTTTCTTCTCCGCCCCCGCAAGACACCGATATCAGTTTGAAGGTATACAAATGCTTAGGTCACTATTGATGCGAACGAAAAATACCAGTGAAGGTTGCCCGATATGAAGGTTGTCAGATGTTTATGATACTAAGAAAATCACTAATGTGAGTGACTGAAGCATGTCAGCCGATGAGGCCAACTTTTCTGAAACTGTGAAGATGCTGCCTGTGATGTCATTTTCTCGTTTGATGTCACTGATGTTTGATTGACTGCTAAATTGAACTGTCAGGCCACTTAGATCCTGACTACAAGCACTCTTACAAAGTGGATGAACACGTGATGAATGGTCTCATCCTGGTGGAACATAAGCACTCCAGTAGCTCTGGCCAGAACAACTGTCAGAAATTGTCTGGATATACTGAACCACATGGTCTTGGCTCTAGACGCCAGTAATTTGCGCCTTGGTTTATCCGGGATGATCTTCTGAGATACAAATTGGAAAAAAAAAACATTGCAGAGAAAATTAAAGAAGTCTGCTAGCTAAGAAAATTAAATAAGTCTGCTAGCTGAGAAAATCAAAGAAGTCTGCTAGCTGAGAAAATTAAGAAGTCTGCTAGTTGCTAGTTGAGAAAATTAAAGAAGTCTGCTAGTTGAAAAATTAAATAAGTCTGCTAGCTGAGAAAATTAAGAAGTCTGCTAGCTGAGAAAATTAAGAAGTCTGCTAGTTTATCTCTACTCACAACTGTGTGCGGTCCGTATGTTCCATTTACCGAATCTTTAACGTTGACCTTATTTTGCCTGGTAGTTGACACACTGGCAGTTGGTGTTGTAGACTTGGTGGGTAAAACGTTTTAATTTTTCAATATTGTAAGGACCACTTTAGCAATTGGGGGCCTTAGACTGTTTACTAGCCAGCATATCATTAAGAATTGTTCTGGGTGTATCCACGACCATGAAATATTCTTGTCTTTGATGAGTTCATTGACGTGTCTTTACGGAATGGTCTAAATAGTGGTCTGTTGGCTCTCTCCTGAATGGTCTAAATCAGTGGTTCCCAAACTTTTTTGACCCATGGACCCCTTTTTATAATCAAAACTTGCCCACGGACCCCCAAGTGAAAAAGTTACAAAAATGCACAGGATAGTTTTTTTCTTTAATTAATTGAATTGTGTCGCAAATCATTGTCTTTGCTTTCCAGGAATATCAACACTGAATCAAAGAGCGCATAAAATTTGATATAAACATGCACCTGCAGATAACGAACGTACTTCTGTGTAAAGTAGTAAACGGTTATCGTCCTCGTCATTTTTCAGAGTTGAGAAAATATCTCATTTAAGGCATTCCTTCTGATTTTATTAACGGCTTGAATGACTAAATCTAGTGATCCATGTAAACGTTCACTAAGATTTTTTGCGACAAAATGAATGACACAATGTACTGAAAATACATTTGGTACAGCTTATTTTAAGTATGCTAGAAAGTGTCGGTATCTTCCTACCATTGCCAGAGCACCATCAGTAGCAACAGATATGATATTAGTCGAGGGTATAGCTTTTACATTGAAAAATCTTTTTAATTCAGTAAATAACGTTTCACCTTTTGTACCGGTTTCCGAACATTGAGCACACTTTTTCTTCTTTACAAATCTTACATAAGCTAAAAAGTAAAGCTTCGATTCCTGGTAAGTGAACCAGTGCCGTAGCGAGCTTACCTCGCGCCCCGGGCACACTACCTTTTCAATGCTTTTTAGCGCCCCTCCCCCCATTCGAAAACCTATTAATATATGTAAAATATACCATTTGGCTCCCTTTTGTGAGTAGCGCCCGGGGCATGATGCCCCCTTGCCCACCCCCTCGCTACACCTCTGAAGTGAACTCGTCAAGCTGTATAGAAAATTCAGATGTTTGTAAGTAATCACATAAAGAATTTTCAACGGACTGAGCTATGTACTCAGTGTAATTATTTTATTAATGTCGAAATGTGGTTTGTGCAAAACTGTGTGTATTACCTCACTGTTACGGGTCCTTTTCTATATACTTCATACATGTTACGGACTCTTTGGTTATGCTCTATAAACGTCTCAGGCCCTTTGGTTTATGTTATGAGTTGTGCGTTTTAATTCAAGCGTAGATGTGTCAATTTAGCTTAATGTCTATCTGTTTCACTCTTATTTGCTCACTCCTTTGTCACAACTCAAAAACCAATCAAACTCGATGCGTTGTTAGTACAACGATTTATTTACATGAATGTACATCAGAATACAACAAGTCCATAAACGAATACACATTTAAATCCACAGCAATTTGCTCTGCCTCAACTCTGACTAACTAAAGATCTCTTTACTATTCTCGTCGCTCTCGTAACTATCTCTACCGTCTCTTCACTAAGACTCCTCCAAAACTCCGAACTTCCCCTAACTCTTCATAACTACGAACTGCCCCCTCACTAAATAATGTCCGAATCCAGCCCCTATTTATACCCTAACGTCCGTGCCCTAATTACCCTAAGTACGTCACAGTCTCTCTTTAGTATTGTCCTAACTATCTAATCTTTCTAGGAGCGTCACCTGATTGTCATTGATACCCTACTAGCCTGTCCGACGCCGCCTCCTGATCTTCACACCTTTGCTGTCTACTATTCTATTGTTTCCCAACCTTGTCACCTTGTCACTATTATTCGTGTTAATCCTAATTCTTAGATATCTACTATCTTAAAAGGTCGAAGAGGATTGTCTCTTTCTCTAAATCTACTTTAGCTCGTCACACTCACTTACAGCTGGTATAAGTTCTTCATCAATAATATACAGCTTTCTGGACTTTGCAATCAATGAGAAGCATGCAGTCATCATCATCTTGCTTAGATGTTGTCCTGATGAATTGTTGCAGTGACGCTTCTCGGCCTTTTGGCTAATATTAAAGTGCAGTATCTGCACTGTAATGGATCTTAGCCATTTGGCTAACCTGGTCTAGAAGGCATACCATAGTCTGTGGGGAAAAATTCATTAGGGGTTCTCCTGGCTAGGAACAAAACTTTTAGCGACGGTGGTGGTCAATGTATAGGGTGTATAGAGGGCTCTGGGCAAAGGTAGTACCTTTGATGATCTGACAGCTGCACGCTCTAGTGGTCAAGCTCACTGGTCCTCGCTCATCTCTTGAATCTCTTACGTGTGGCTCCCCGCGCCACACCCTGGGCAACGGTCTCAGCTGACCGGCTAAACCGCGTGAGGGGGTGGTGCTGACACGGCACCAATGGGCGTATGAACTTCCAAATTGAAGTCACTGGCCAGGATGCGAACCCAACGGCTACGTGTCCGTGAACAAGGCGGGCAACCGATAAAGGAGGAAACCGGCTGTGGTCAAGCTTGGAGAGGGTTGGGGGCCGCCAAGCATTTCCTGCCCCAGATACACCATGACGAAAACCTACTAGTTTTCAGTCAACAACGGTGCCCCAACGACCCATCCACGGGTTAAGGGATAGAAGAAGAAGAAGGTGGTCAATGAGGACAATCCGAGACAATGGTATTCACACCCTTCCACTCTGTCCCACTCAAGCACACCGTCGCAGCGGGTAGTCAGGTACATTAAACCTCCCCTCTGTCCGAGTGGCAGGAAAAAAAACCCTTGCATCGCATTTCTAGCCGATCAGCAGTACACACACCGTGCTGGCATGTCTTAATAACCGTTTTTTATGCCGCGCCGACAGATTGTGGGGAAACAATATAGTCAGAGTTTGATGACACCATTTCCGCATACTACGATGCCCAAAGCTAGACTGTAGTAATTGTTCTCCTCCTGAGTTCACAATTATATGTCAGTTCATGTTCATGTAGTTATTTTAAAGAATTAAATATTATTATCGTCACTCTCAACTGGAGTCGACTTAGTATATTAGTGTTGTTCACTGTTGTTGGAACATCTAATACACGTTTACAAAGAACGTCGCAATATAAATGCATCATAATTTTACTCTTTTATAAATTATACATTAAACCTTTCACGGACCCCCTGGAGCTGTTCAGGGACCCCCAAATTAATTTAAATTTTCCACGGACCCCCTGAATGATACCGCAAGGACCCCTGGGGGTCCGTAGGGACTACTTTTGGGAACCACTGGTCTAAATAGTGGTCTGATGTGTCTCTACCAAATGGTCTGAATAGTGGTCTGATGTGTCTCTACTGAAAGGTCTAAATAGTGGTCTGATGTGTCTCTACTAAATGGTCTGAATAGTGGTCTGATGTGTCTCTACCAAATGGTCTGAATAGTGGTCTGATGTGTCTCTACCAAATGGTCTGAATAGTGGTCTGATGTGTCTCTACCAAATGGTCTAAATGGTGGTCTGATGTGTCTTTACTGAATGGTCTAAATAGTGGGCTGATGTGTCTTTACTGAATGGTCTAAATAGTGGTCTGATGTGTCTCTACCGAACGGTCTAAAAATGGTCGTAAAAGTAATATAGTAGCCAGGAGATTTCCATTCTCGTCCTTCAAGTGACTTATTATTTTAGCTCATACAATTTACATGTACATCCAAAAATGTTTTTACGTTATAAAGAACCTTAGACAAAGGCAAATTAGAGGGGGGGGGCTACACATAGGTACACTTGGGGGATGGTAGGCAAAGTTTTTATGTGAGGTTACTACCAGGCAAAAGGTACATTAGGTGGTCCCCAGGGCATAAACACTGCCTTCCCAACTGTCATTAAAACATTTTTAATGACGACTTAATAAAATGCCCACCGCCCTAAATTGCCCTGTTTACATTATTCAATCTATGCCTAGATTATCTTCCCTTCCTCTATCTT
This sequence comes from Bulinus truncatus, assembly GCA_021962125.1. NCBI lineage: Eukaryota > Metazoa > Mollusca > Gastropoda > Planorbidae > Bulinus > Bulinus truncatus. The sequence continues at coordinate 965,417 of JAGDYQ010000184.1, read as the reverse complement.
TCTGTCTATCTATGATTGTTTTAATACATCTTTAGTGGCATTAGATAAGCTGACTGATTGTCTTAATAGCAATCCTCCACACATCTTTACCTCTGGCACCGTCGTGTAATGAGAGAGAGAGAGAGAGAGAGAGAGAGAGAGAGAGAGAGAGAGAGAGAGAGAGAGAGAGAGAGAGAGAGAGAGAGAGAGAATAGTTTAATAGAGAGAGTGTGTGAAAGAGAGTGGGAGAGAAAAAGAGTGTGTGTGTATGAGAGAGAGAGAGAGAGAAGAGAGAGAGAGAGAGAGAGAAAGAGAGAGAGTGTTGAAAGAGAGAGAGAGAGAAAGAGAGAGTGTATGAAAGAGAGAGTGAGTGAGGGAGAGATAGAGTGTGTGTGAGAGAGATAGTGTAATAGAGAGTGTGTGTGAAAGACAGTGGGAGAGAAAAAGAAAGAGTGTGTGAAAAAGAGAGAGAGAGAGAGAGAGAGAGAGAGAGAGAGAGAGAGAGAGAGTGATTGAGAGAGAGAGAGTGAAAGAGAGTGTTGAAAGAGAGAGTGTTTGAAAGAGAGAGAGTGAAAGAGAAAGAGATATAGAGTGAGAAAGAGAGTAAGTGTGAAAGAGAGAGTGTGTGTAAAAAGAGAGTAAAAAGAGAGAGAGGGTATGTGAGAGAGAAGGAAGGTAGAAAAAAGTGGGATAGATGATTGAATAAAATGATATTGATAAAAAACTCCACATTTATTGTGTTTTTGTTTTTATATTTCCACATTATTTACAGCAAAGTGTTTCAAAAGGTTTTTCTTTTCAATGAATGCAATCAATGAATGTAGACAACGTCATACACTTTGTGATTGTTATAAATGAAAGAGACAAATAAATAGGATTACACTATTTGCATACAAAACCCATACAGCTGTTAGCAGTAGCTTTGTTTTTTTTTTGCCTCGGACTTCCTACTGGAGCCAAGAGCCTCAGCCATAACTTTCTGGAGCATTCAGTTTCGGGAAGCCTTTTATCCCATGTTAGAGCTGCAACACTTTATTTCAAGTTAAGATTTGTTGGGTGTCCAACACTTTATTTCAAGTTAAGATTTGTTGGGTGTCCAACACTTTATTTCAAGTTAAGATTTGTTGGGTGTCCAACAGAGGCGTAACTAGGGAGGTAGGAGGGGGGTCCAAATTCGAAAGTCCCCTCGGGCCCCAGCTTGAGGAGGCCCCAAACAATTTTTTTTTTTACATTAAGTTTTAAGTACATTATCTCAGTGGTCCCCAACCTTTTTCTCGCCGTGGAGCGGTCAACGTTTAATAATTTCACCGCTGAGGGAAAGGGTGTGTGGGGGGGGTTGGTAGGACGGGATGGGGGCTTTGATTATTTATATTTTAGATTGTTTTGATTTACAATGTTACTGTCACTCACAGCCGCTCAGCTCCCGGTTAAAATATTGTCCATGGAAAACCACACGATTCCCAGAGAAATACACCACAGTAAATAAAAAGGATATAATTTTATGTTTATTGGGCGGACCGGAACCATTTATTGCACGGACCGTTACCGGCCCGCGGCTTGGGGACCACTGCATTATCTCATGTCATGATGTCTAATGTCAAAATGCTGGAGCCTACAAAGAGGCCAAGCCCCCAGAGCCCCAAAATCCCTAGGTTCAGCACTGGTGGCCAACCTTTCTCTGGCCTTGTGGGTTCCACTGCAGAGCCATTTTTGTAAAGACTTCTGGTGAATTCTTAAGTGAATGACCAATCCACCTCCATTTCTTTCTGCATTGACCACTTGACATTTTCTATACCTGCCTTTAAAAATGTGTCATAGCTTTTAAATAGCTTGATAGGCATATGCCGTGATGTTGTATATAAAAAAAATAAAAAAAAATAATTCCCATTACAGTCCAGAGGGTTAATGAGGCCAGATGAAGTGTAGAATTCATCTGATACTTAGTCATGGAATACTAGGGGATTGTGTGGCTATCCAAATTCCCATTCGTCTATACCTTTCCCCCAGTAATGCTATGTAGCTATTTTTTTTAATATGGGTAGACATGGAAACTTTTATCAGGACCTGAAAATACCCAGTCCCCACAGGTCGACAGTCGGGCGCCATACATCGCATTCCCAGCCCTAACTATTAACGCTTTTCCCCCTCTACTCCAAACTTAGCCTGTTAATAAGTTAAACAGCATAATAAAACACAATAAAAACAAGATTTAAAAAAAAAAGCATAAATAATATCGACGTATAAATAATATGTAAGATAATAATATAATGAAGAAAACTAAACTAAATAATGGTGCAACATTGAAAAAAAATCACTAAAAAAACTAAACAAAATAAAATACTTCAACAGAAGCTTGCCCAACATTTCATTTGATAAACCTCTTTTGACATCAGAAGGTTTTTGTGTTACAATGGTGTCCTATTTATTCGGATGTCTGGAATATTCCAAGTATGAAGAAATAAAACAAATGTAGATAACCCTAAAATGTAAGCAACAAAAAGAGGAATTCTTATTTAATAATATACCCTACAATTTGCAGTAGGATGGTATATGCAAGTACTTTCATACGCGACTTATACTTGACCTCATACCTTTGCCTTTGGTTGGTAAATGCATTTAGTTTAATAAGATCAGTTTAATCTTTATCGCATGTATTGGTGACTCAGAAATACTTGATTTCTACTCAATTTTGATAAATGAAACTTTACTGTATATAAGAAGTACGCAGTATAGTGCTATCTATGCAGTCATGTTATACTATACAGAAACAATCTAGGCGAAATAGGGTCATCGGGTCAAGTAAGGCGCTTGACCCGGCCAGCGTTCGAGAATGTCCCCATTTACTCAGTGGCGAAGTGAGGGGCGAGCAAGGGGGCGTCATGCACCGGGTGCTACTCACAAAGGGGCGCCCAATGGTATATTTTACATATAATATTATATGGTTTTCGAATGGGGGAGGGGACGCTAAAAAGGTATTGTGCCCCAGGAGCGAGTTAAGCTCGCTACGCCACTGCATGTACTCTATATTTCTTCTTATAATCATTCCATCCATCTTCTTTTTTTCTGGGTCTTCTCTGGAGTGCGTGAACCCATTTCGGCCTGCGGTTCAAAATGCTTAGCGTACCCAGGGAAATGCAGTGCTGCACTATGAAACAACAGGCGGGCCGCGGGCAGGTAAACAGTCTGTCACCCTGGAGTTGGCCCGAATGCCGAGGTTTTCCCATGGCTGATCTAGCTTGAAGCCTACATCAACAACGGGAGACACACATTGTTCTTAGAGATGCATGAAGCATATCTGTGGGAATTTCGTCCCGTTTCCATTGAATCGTTCCCCCCCCCCCCTCTTTACTTTCATTACTATACCCCATAATCTTACAAAATTGATCATGCTGCCCGTCTTTATAGTTCATTTTGGCTATATATTGGTAGCCACACCAAGCATATTTACTTAGAAATTATCTGTTAGGCTTTTATTAATGCAAATACAAAATTTTGTGAAGCTTATTATCAAAGTAAAATTTAAAAAAAAATTATCATTAACATTTGATAGCGTCTTATCTTTATCACAGCTAAAATGTCTGTCGTGTTACTAAGAGATTTATTTTTAAAACATTTGCATCTATAATGTGCAAGGTGCAGGGTGCAGATTGTTCACATGTATAAGTTTAGTTCTTTATATCCAGCTGACTTGTCCATGACCAATCTGAGCGATGCGCTTTAATCTTCAATATCTTTTGTTACATACGTGTCATAAACAGATTACATGATAACATAATATACAGGTAGGCAATAAACAGATTACATGATTACATAATACACAGGTAGGCAATAGTTGAAAAAAAAAGAGAAAAAAAAAGATTTGACGTGTGAATAGCGTCTTCGTCATAACAGATTAACAATGTTTTGTAAGTGAATAGCCAAAGCAAAAGAACCAGCAGAGTCAATAACACGTGTTGAGTGCAGTGGTATCATCTTGCCTGTCTGATGTCGGACGAATCAATCTTTAGAACTGTGTCGCTCATACTTTTACATCAAGATTTTTATCCAGGAATTTTTTTCCCATTTCCATTTTGGCTGAAAGATCTTTTTTTATTATTTAAATCCTGGCAACATTTAGGCTAGGATTTCATTCTTTAAAACGATCTTTTAAAAAGAAATGTAAATTGTGTTACTTCACGGCACGCGAGTTTGGAACTGTACCACCAGCGAGTCCGATTTCCCGTTGACAACAACGTCGTCCAGAGCGAGGGACTGTCCGTTGCTGACCTTGGTCAGCGTGATGGCCGGCACGCCCGCGGGCTGGTTGGAGCAGCAGCAGCAGCAGACCCTCATGAGCCGCGCCCGCAGGACGGCCAGGCATGGGCAGCACAGGACTTTGACGAACTCCGCCCTGAAGTTGTCGTTGAGCCACCCGTACAGGACCGGGTTCAGGCACCCGGAGCACAGCACCAGCATGTGGCATATGGCGTAGGCCAGCTTGATGTCCACTCGCCCGGCGAAGTACTCGCCCCGGAAGTCGATGAGCAGGTTGAAGATGTTCAGGGGCAGCCAGCTGAGCGCGAAGACGAGCGCGATCCCGGCCAGGAGGAGGTTCGTTTTGCGCTTGCGCCGGCTCCGCCTCTCGTTCTTCTTCTTCTGGAAGGACGTGCTGGCGGTGGAGGAGACGTTCTGCGTGACCATGCGGTACCGGAGCTTGTTGCAGATCCGCAGGTGGGCCACGCTCAGGATGATGAACGGGAGGACGTACTGGACCACCATCTGTGCCACGCTGTATGCCCTCTTCTCGATGTCCATGCTGGTGTCCTCCAGGCAGTAGTAGAAGTAGACGTTGGGTACCTGCTCCAGGACCTGGTTCCGGTGGACCACGGAGAAGAGGAGGGCCGGGCTCGCGATCAGGAACGAGATGAGCCAGATGGAGATTAGGGCGACGGCCGCGCCCAATTTCTTCATACTGTCCTTGGTCGGGTACACGATTACCTGATATATAAACAAAAAATATATCATTAGTATCAGTAATAGTTCATTTATTACACGTGTTGTAGATCTTTTCATTTGTTTTACACACTTAGTAATTTCATTAATTAAAAATCTTGTTCTTTCTGTGATAAGATAAAAAATATATTTCCAGCTCGAATTTACCTAAGAATTTTCGATTGTTTTTTTTTTCTCATTTTCCAGGGCTTGTCGAAGTAACGTTAACCAAGTAATAAAGCTAAATGGATTGTGTTAAATTGGAAGCGAGACTTAACAAGATACTTTCCACTCAGTGGATTTAGAATTACCAAGAACTATGTGCCTGATCAATAGGAAAGAAAAAAGAATTCTAAATTCTTGAAAGCTTCACAAAGCGCTCGTAAAAGGTTTCAACATTAAGTTTATTTTTCTTTCGTTTCGTAGACACTCGCATTTTAAAATAAGCAGACTTTTGTTTTTTTTGTAAATTTGTTACTTATTTAAAAGAAGTTTTTTTTTTCGCCGCTTAAGCTTATAATAATTAAAAGTAAATATATGCAGGGCCGATTTTACCCATCGGCAAAGTAGGCGCTGCTAATTATTTCAACGGTTTTTTGTGGGCCCTAGAAAAATGAGCTTATTCTTTGACCCCCCCTCCCAGGCCCGTAGCGCGCGCGGGGATGGGGGCAGGGGGCCGACCCCTGCGTTTTGTCTGACCCCTTCTGCTTATTTGTTCTACTTAGTAAAATCTATTACATGGCCCCCTGCTATCGCCTGGCCCCTGCTGTAGAATGCCTGACCCCTGCTGTAGAATTTTCACGCTACGGGGCTACCCCTTCCGCTTCCCTGACACCTTTAACCCTCGACACATGCTCAGATTGCTCTTCTTTAAATTTGTAAAATAAAAGTCTCGACAAGGGCCAACTTAGTAGCAGGGGGCCATGGAAGGCCGTTTATGTTTTCAATTTTTTTTTAATGAACATTCTACGTGAAGTAGTATAATCATATTTCTGCACGTTCATAGAAACTATTCAATTTTTGAGCACTTCAAAAAGAGGTCTTCTTTACTGAGGAGGAGGGGAGAGTGCACAGCTGGTATGTGGCTCCTAGGCTCATGTAGACAAAGGCGCCCACCATTTAGTAATTGTTCTGCAACTGTACAATAAAGTATGTATATATACATGTACGTATACATGTACATTCATTGCACCTATGCCCATAGTTTTTTTTTTATTGGCGGCACTACTTATGCCTAACTTCACCTTATTAAACCTAAATAAAAAAACTCTCTCTATATATATAAAAGCAACGAATTATTAATTTTTGTTCGGAATAAAGATAAGGAAAGATAATCATAAACACGGCAAGCGCGATCACTCTGACTACACATAACAATATCAGCAGCAGTTACTGACAAGGGCAAGTGTGTGTGTGTGTGTGTGTGTATGTGTGAGTGTGTGTGTGTGTGAGTGCGTGTAAACACAAAATTCTGACCTGGAATCGATCCAGCGCTATGGCCGTGATGCTAATGGTGGAGACAAAGAGATTAGTGCCCTGCGCCATGGTGACGAACTTGCACATGAACTGCCCCAGGCTCCATTGTTTGTACAGCAGGAGGTACATGTTTAGAGGCTGCGTAAACATGCACAGAGTGAAGTCTGATATGGCCAGGTTGATGATGAAGATGTTTCTCGGCGTCCTCATGCTGGCGTTACGTATCACCTTCATACAGGACACACACGAAATGAAATACGTTAAAGAAGAAAAACGCTGAATGTGGGTTTAAAACTAAATGATTTGATCGTAGGCGTAGCGAGGGGTGGGCGAGGTGGGGGGCATCATGCCCCGGGCGCTACTCACAAAGTGGAGCCAAATGGTATATTTTACATATAATATTATCTGGTATTCGAATGGCAAGGGGAAGGGGCGCTAAAAAGGTATTTAAAAGATACTTTGCCCAGGGCGCGAGTAAAGCTCGACACGGCACTGGATTTGATCTTTACCGCATCACATGTGATATTTTTACGATAAGTGTTTAAAAAAATATTGCGTGAGATGATGTTTTCTTGACTGTTATGTTTGTAACCAGTCGCATAGAGCCGTGTTTCCAAAAAGTTTGGCATCTGTTTTACCACATACTTGAATTTCGTAAATGTGATTACTAGGGAGCGACCGATATGCATTTTTTTACCGATACCGATCCTATATCGGTCGCTCCCTACGAAAAACGGCCGAACCGATAGTTAGCCGATAGTGCCAATATCAGTCCGATACCGATACCTATCCGATTATCGGTCGCTCCCTAGTGATTACCCATAGTAAGAAAATCTTACATATATTGATATTACCGTCATTTTGTTTCACCTCAGTTCAATGTTTTTCATTTTTAGCCGTGCATGTTGACTCAATGTTTTCCACCGGGTGCAGCGCCTACCCCAGTCAAACTCTTCATGTACTCCATGGGGTACGAGTACAACACTTTGGGAAACACTGGTATAGAGTATTTAAATTTAGCACTAGTTGTATTGAGAATTAACCATAACAGAAGTTGTCACCATATTTCTTTGGAATTTTTCACAACAGAGATTCTACCGAAAAAAATTTACTGGATAGGGGTGGGGGCACCGCTTGTTATAATAATCGGTTACTGTTTGGAGGACCACAAATTTCAGCCCCCCCACCACCTATACGCGTTGTTAATCAATGATTTACAGGAAGATAATTGTTTCGTTTATCGTATGTTTCTGTCTTCGTTCATTGTTTTCAGAAAATAATCGACGACAACCAAGGTATGTACTTTATCAACACCAGTCTATTCATGGTCATGTGGGTGATGTTGAAAAACAGCAATACCATGAGGCAACTTAAAACATAAAGATAATGTACGGTATTTATAATGTTCAGTTATTTGATTAATCCACTGTTCTATGTAGACATCAATAGAATGTACGGTATTTAAAATGTTCAGTTACTTGATTAATTCAATGCTGTATGTAGACAGAGCGACAAAAAATGAAAGAATAAATAATTGTTTAAAAAAAAAAAAGAAGTAGAGATAATATGTGAAAAGAAATATATTTTCAGGAAATCCTAACAGTTTCCTGGTTTGTTCGATCAATCTGGACAGCCGAGAGCTGGTGCGTCTGTGTCTATGTAAGTGTATGTGTGTTTGCTTTACAAACGTCATTATTTTATCCTTCGTGTTCACAAGTTTCTGATTTTTATCACGTTAACCAAATTTGTGAAAATTTGTCTTACGTAAGACATTGACAAAATTAAAAAGGAAAATATTGTCAAGACAAATTAGAACGACTGGGTGTATGGAAGTGTTGACGAAATGTCTAGACGTTATGGAGGACATAGACTTTGGAATTTGTTGAAAGCGAATACATAAAATTACAGCTAAAAGATAATAATTAATTTGATTAATTTGATTAAAATGTCTTTATTGTATCCTATTTGACAACAAATGTTATAAAAAAAACTTTTTTCATTGCAGAGATAGAAACAATATATATATATATATATATATATATATATATATATATATATATATATATATATATATATATATATATATATAGGTATTACTTAATGTGACGTGTAGAATTGCACTTCTCCCCCACCAACCCCAGTTCACCACAGGGTCAAGGTTGCAGCCGCCATATTGAATCGTTTCGTCGACGTCGCCTTCCCCCAATCGTTTCACTGACGTTCTTCCCCCCCTCCAAACGTTTTGGTGACAGACATCGTCGTTTCCCCCCCCCCCCAAACGTTGCACCAACGTATTCGCCCCAACCTTATAAAAGACGTGAATAGTAGTAAGATGCTCGGAGTTAGTAAGATGCTCTGAGTTAGTAAGGTGCTGACAGTCATATGAGTTAGACGTAGAGTAGTGTAGATAGTTCTAAGATTCTAAGAGTTAGTTGTAAACTTGTAGTGACATTTGTTTAAGTAGACATCATTAGACAAAGGGCTTATATTGTATATACATATATATTCACCTATGTTTAGAAGCAATTAAAGTTAGATCTGTTGTGTTCATATACCAAGCCTTGGCGTTGATATAGTTAGAAAAGTTAACGTTACATATTTGAAAATAATAACGTAACACTTAAATACAGGACCATTAGTTTGCAAGGATCATTCTAATAATGCATTTTCCATACTTTTTCAGAGTCGCTACTCCGTTGAGGCCCCCTGCCTAGATTACATTACTGCCTAAGGGCCCGTTTCTGAACAAATTACAATCTCAGATTTTGATTTTGTCTTGAGCCTTCAAATAGCTCTAAATGCCACTGCCTGTGTTTCCCAAAAACCTAAAATTGGCTCTGATTTTCTGCATTTTTTTTCTTATATTTTAATAGAAACACTCAATACAGTTATGCGTTAGTCTTATTCGATTTTATTTTTGGTTGGTTGAAAAATAAAGCTCCGATCTTAGCACTTAATCACATAGAAAATTTTAGATTCGATCGCTACACAGAATTTTGTTTTTTTTAAAAGTTCAATTGAATAAGAAAAAGAAAAAAAAGATAATGATATCTCAGCTCTATAGACTTGAAACTCGAACCAAAATATAAACCACAAAAACCTCTGTCTTTACTTGGAGCTTAGCACTAAACATGGGATGCGGGAAAAAAATCGAAATGCCCCAGAGGGGCGAGACAAAACGAAAACTGCAAAGTGCAGCATAAACACTTCCACTTTCCTGTTCCATACAGTGCAGCATAAACACTTCCACTTTCCAGTTCCATACAGTGCAGCATAAACACTTCCACTTTCCTGTTCCATACAGTGCAGCATAAACACTTTCCTGTTCCATACAGTGCAGCATAAACACTTCCACTTTCCTGTTCCATACAGTGCAGCATAAACACTTTCCTGTTCCATACAGTGCAGCATAAACACTTTCCTGTTCCATACAGTGCAGCATAAACACTTTCCTGTTCCATACAGTGCAGCATAAACACTTTCCTGTTCCATACAGTGCAGCATAAACACTTTCCTGTTCCATACAGTGCAGCATAAACACTTTCCTGTTCCATACAGTGCAGAGGATCTTCGTCCAGCCAATCAGCTCGAGAATGTCATCCAAGCATTTAGTCAAACCAAGCCACTTCTCTTCATAGATGGTCTATATTCAGATACAGGTCCTGTGTAGGTTTGTTTGCTTTGTGGTATGAGCCCCGCCCATCTCCACTTACCCCTGTACGCAGTGCCGAACCTAGGAATTTGGGGGCTCGGGGGGCTCCTTGGCCTCTTTGGGGGCCCCTGCATTTTGACATTCGACTCCGTGACATGAGATAATTACTTAATATTTAATGTAAAAAAATTTTCGGCCCCCCCTCAAGCTGGGGCCCTGGGGGACTTTCGAATTTAGTATCCACCCTAGGTACGTCTTTGCCGGGACGTGCCGGCTTTGAGTACCGGGAAAAAAAAGGTTATGTCTCTTGGCTTGCCACTAGCTTAGTGGCCGTCCATAAAGCATTCAAACATTTCAATATTTTTCTTTCAAAGAGACGTCGGTAAAACTTTTTCCAAACCTTTTGTTGTTTTTTTTTTTGTTTGTTAATTTATGCACACTCAGTGAACTCTTGTATTAACATATTTCAGATGAAACTTCGAAGTTCTGGTCCGCCCACCGACCCCGATGAACTTATCTCTACATTACATCGGCTTTATACAAACTTTGGAAAGAGACCAGCATTCCGATGCTGAGAAATCAAGGAAGGGATCAGGGTGCAGATCTGAGATGGGATCGTATATTGTTGATAGGGCTTATAATCTGTGTCAGTGGCGTGGTAGAAGGTGAAATGTGGCGTGTGGGAGCGAGGAGGGGTTTAAAGACAATCCTAAAAAAAATATATATTTAAATTTGAGTTGCTAATTTTTTTTCTAATGAACCTTTTTCAGCTTTCGATAGCTCTGGCACGCACCAAGCTTTCAAAGAATGCATGCTACATTTAAATAGATTGGGCCTTATACAAGAAAAGGGTGGGGGGGGCGCTCATAGAGGTGCGGGCAGATCTCTGTTTTATTTGTGCCCATAAACCTTCCTCCCCGGGGGGTCAGTACAGTAAAGTATTTTTTTTCTTCTTATAAATTTATTATTTCGTTTTATATGTACTGAATATTGCGGTGAATGACGCCCCTGTAACGAGGCGATAATCTCTTAGTTGCCATGAAACACCAGTGGGACTGTCTGTATGTTGACCTTTCCTCACCCCCCCACTGAAAGTGCAATGGCTTCAGAGGCACCACGGGTGATTTCTCTCGGGGGGGGGCGGGACTCTAACAAAGACCTGAAATATCCATTGGTCCTCGCTGAAGCTCGAACCCGGGAACCCCCCCCCCCCTATTGCGGTCGACACAAACCTGTGGTGCGCTATTGTCACGGTCTGCCCTGGTATAAAAGATTCTGGACGTGGAGAAACAACAATCATCACACCGTCCTAAACGTAATGGTCAACAGCAAAGCCGTGGCCAGCTATAGTGGCGCGCCCTGTGCGGGTTACACGCTTTGGGCGCCCTCCTCCCGCGATCTGAAAAGCGCCAAAACAATTAATAACGCTCTTTCGGTTCTGCACAACCCACGCAGTACACTTCCTTACTCCATTTGTCATCAGATGTGACGAACATTAGGGATGTGTCATTATTATTATTACTATTTAAGTTTCCTCACAATACTGGGGTCATGACCTAGGAAAAAGATCAAAACAAAAAACACGCCAAAAAATCTGGACAGCAATAAACAGGAGGCTGTGTCGTCAGATCGATTTGTATGTGTGGACGAATTATTATCATAATGATGATAATATTTAACAATAATTGCGCGTTCTTGCGTTGAGCGTGAGTTATAAACTGACGCCGCACGTGAGTACTATTAACCACAACAATATTTACCACTGGTGTACACACACACACACACACACACACACACACTGGCAAATACATTAGCAAATACGCACTGGCGCACACACACACACACAAACATTGACAGGTTATTTACACGTGATAAACATGGGGGCAGAACAAAATAATAAACAAACAAACAGATCAACACGTGGCTTTTTATATTTATAGCATTGACCTGGCTAATGTAGGTCATTTTCTTTGGAATGGGCCTGATATGTGTGTGTGTATTGATGTGTGTGCGTGTGTGTATTGGATGTGTGTGCGTGTTTGCACACCTACGTAACAACTTGCTAATTAAAGTCCAATGACCCAAGTGATTGTACATTCTGACTGTCATTCTCATTCCCGCGCGCAGCCTGTTTACATGTATGGGTCAATGTATTCCAGCCCCCGGATTGGAATAAGATGACCCCCCTCCCCCTTCCCCCTCACCTTCCCCTCTCCCACCTCCTTGATATATCACGAGCATGTCAAACAGGGGGTCGAATAGGTACAAAAAGTAGAACACAGAGAGAGGTTCGCGCGATAGTTTTGGTACCAGGTGCGGCCAACTGATTGGTCAACCCTTCTTGGAAAAGTTTTGGGTCGAAAATATATATTATTTTGTGACTAATGCTCCCCCCACACACACACTCTTTTCTCTCTTCTATAGAATGAAATCCGGGGCGCAGTTACCCTAACCCTTCCCCGCAAAACAGAGAACATGAGCATCGAAAGAAAATGTCAAAATAGATATGAATACAAAGGTGTTCATTATAAAATACAGAACAAAAGACAATGAAGCCCGACAGAGTATGCATGTCATAGCGCGCAAAGAACATCCATGACATAGCGTGCAAAGAACATTCATGTCATAACGTGCGAAGAGCATACAAGTCATAGCGTGCAAAGAACATGTCGTAGGCAGAGAGCATGCAAAAAAGTATGCATGGAACAAATGAAAGCTATGTAATATGTAAAGAGCGTAGGAAAGGCGCTTCGATTTGTGCGGTCACACAAGGTGTCGAACTAGGAAATGGCGAACTAGGAAAGGGCGAGCTAGAAAGGGCGAACTAGGAAAGCGGCGCTGAAAGAGCGCTGTTAAACGTCTTTTTGCAATACATTTTTATCTGTCATTTATAGAGAGTATAAATCAACGTGAACAGGGCCATCATAAGTACATGCGTACGAGACATACCAAGAACATTTACGGGCCACCCATTTCATTGCAGGTTAAAAGAACCGGCGCAGAACATACGTAAAGAGCAGACATGGAAACATGTCAGACAAACAGCTGCACCAGGTGATACAGAAAAATGCTAAGATACCCACAAATACTATTTCAAAAGTAGGTCTGCCAACCTCATGAATCCGTCCACTCCTGTAACGTATTGCGTGTGATCACCAAGATTACTGTAAATATTGTTGCCGCCTTGTGAAAATGGTACCAGCTGTAACTAAGTGACTATGGAATACTCGGCGCTGTTGAATCTGGAGTAGAGAACAAGGCTGTCGTTTTCGAATGTTTATGAGCTTTTAAAGAAATTGGGGGGGGGATATCGGTTCCATTGATTCTCGTTGGTGTTCAGTTGTAGTGTGGATGTTGTAATGTGTGGAGTGATCATGACATGAGTACTTCAACAATGTAAGGAACATAGTGATCATGAAATGAGCACTTCAACAATGTAAGCATAGTGATCATGAAATGAGCACTTCAACAATGTAAGGGACATAGTGATCATGACATGAGCACTTCAACAATGTAAGGAACATAGTGATCATGAAATGAGCACTTACTTCGGGTCGCACGCGCAAATTTGAGACTACGTGTGCACAGAGGTACCATGGTCATGCGCGTATCTCCTGTGTTAGACTATCGTGGTCTGGGAGACATACCTTTGGTCCATGGTAAAAAAATTATTGTGGTTCTCCAGTTCAGGCATGTTACACCCTCCACTCTGTCCGAGTGGCAGGGAAAAAACCTTGCCTTGCCACAACTGGCCGATCTAGCAGTAAGCACACCCATGCTGGTCTGGCCAGGTCTTAAAACCCTTTAATCAGCCATCCCAGCAGATGTCAGCCGGTACACTCACCCCCCCGCTCTGTAGGCATGGCAGACATGCATTATCGCCGCCAACAATGCTGGTGTGGTAGGCACACTTTACCCTGTCATGCTGGCAATGGCGGCGTAAAAAATAAAACAACAACACATGTGCAGCCTGAACATAGGACACAAAAGTTTGTTTAGATTTCATTTCAACTGTTTCACCTGCGATTTATTGTGTGTGTGGTGGAGGTGTAATTCATTATACATTTTTAACATAATTAGACCAGGGGTATTCAAACTTTTGTTTTGGCGGCCCACAATGGGCTTATAATTTAAACTACCATAGGCAGTGATATAAGCGTGCAAATACTATACTGAACATCATTTAAACTACCTTAGGTAGTGATACGTGGGAAATATTTAAACTGTACTTCAATTAAACTACCTTAGGCACTGATGTGTTTGATTTTCTTTTTTTCTGTAGTTTTAATCTCAGGTACTCATGTCTGATTTTTTTGTAAGGATCTTTCTTGCTACGATGAAGACATTCATCAAACAGTATCAACGGGAAATCACTCAGTTTTACGTGGGACTTATCGAGACAATGTTCAAAGAAATTCAAAGTTGCAATGACCACATCAAATTTGTTGCAGATCAAAACTTCTTGTGTACTTGTATCGGTGAGTTTGATTACCTGATAAATATATTAAAATGATTTTACACCAATGAATTATTTCAAAAAGATACATGAAACAAACATGGTTAAATAAAAATTAAAGTATTAGCTGTCCAGATAAATTTGATTTTGATCTAAAAGGGGCTAAAAAGCTATAATTAAAAACGATTTTAGTAAAGGTAAAAAAGATGCTTATAAATATACTAGCAGTGTGCCCGGCGTTGCTCGGGGAAGCTAGTGCTCACGGGTCCATCGAAATTGACTGTTACAAAAGACAAATCTAGGAAAAGCTAAGTTCACAGCATTAAAAAAAAGAACACAGACAACTAAATACTCCTTTGGGGATTGGGTGAGGTGGGGAGCACTGGGAGGTACCATTCAACCACGTGTGCTGTGTCTCCAGTGGGGAGGTGGTGGTAAACGTGTAGTTCATTAGCCAAACCGACCCCACTTTCGAGCACGCCACATAAGCTGACCATGGGGGCAACTACATGTAAATCGATTCTCCACAATTTTGCAAAGTTTGATGTATTGACACTATTGTGTGTGTCACATGACATTTTGACCATTTCTAAAGCATAAGTCCGACACCATTAGTGGAATGTCATGGTGCTTGGAAAATTGGAAACAATCTATATTTCATCCATCACACATTGCATTTTACCTCTCACCGCTTATAACTTATTCATTATAAATTGGTATATAAGTAATTATTTTTCTTATTGTTAAAATAATGGAAACTATGTTTAATAAAGATGAATTTTGAAAAATGTCTCTGCTTTTGTGTCTGGTTTTTATAATGTAGGCACGGACTGCATTGTCTGCCTTAAATCCCGTTCCATGTATCACATCTAGTACTTGTGCCCATTGAATCCCACATAGCACACAGTGTCTGTAGTTGGCGTAGTATGGAGTTGTCAACTAGCACAGTATCCAGAAATATTCTGGATGTAAGGCCGATAATCTACAATAAATTATTGCGCACTACAAGTATTCAATTAAAAAAAAAACAACTTTTAGAACACTTACTGTTTAGTTATTTAGTACGCGTACTGTTTAGTTATTTAGTACGCGAACTGCTTAGTTATTTAGTACGCTTACTTTTTAGTTATTTAGTACACGAACTGTTTAGTTATTTAGTACGCGAACTGTTTAGTTATTTAGTACGCAAACTGTTTAGTTATTTAGTACGCTTACTTTTTAGTTATTTAGTACGCGAACTGTTTAGTTATTTAGTACGCGAACTGTTTAGTTATTTAGTACGCTTACTTTTTAGTTATTTAGTACGCGAACTGTTTAGTTATTTAGTACGCGAACTGTTTAGTTATTTAGTACGCGTACTGTTTAGTTATATATATATATATATATATCGGTGTATATATAATTTCTGTTTATTAGCTCCGTTATAGTTAATTTCTGGAACGAGATTCTCAATTTTTTAAAATGAAACTACACTCTGTTAGTGTATTCAGGAAAGAGTATGTTAAGTATTATAAATGAAATGAATTTGCTGGAGATTATGTATGAAATGAATCTGCCAGAGTTTTTAAATGATCAGGTGTATGGTTCGAGTTTACTTCTGACGTGTCCATGCATGTACTATATATAATAGTTAATGTAAGTTGCTTTTTTATACAGTAATTTTTTTTATACTAAAGAGTGCAACATATCTTACATTCAGCAATAGACTGGAGTTGTTTTTCAAGTTCTTCCATTAAGTTCTTTATCAATTCTTCAAGTTCAGGGAACTGCAAAGTTTTTAGTTGACCTAATTTCAAAGACATACATGTATGGAATACAAACGTTTCTTTCATTAGCTTTAATTAACTAATGGAAAAGTTCCAAGTCCATGTATTGGATATAAAGAAACTCGCTTTTTGAAGCTATTTAATCATGAATTATTAGCCTACTCATTTATGCTGATAATTAATGAATAACTATTACTAAATATTAAAAAAAAAAAGGTTTCCTTATCCCCGCGGGAGATGTTATGAAGGGCTACACATCGACATTTAATTTTCGTTTAAAACAACCAAGAGTGTGAAGAAGGTCGCCAGTTTGCTGGGAGAGAATATCACCAAACCACGTGCCCAAAGATCGCATAAGAAAGTTAAGCACATTCCATTATGAAAATAATTACATTAATTCGCGAACATACGTGTGAGGGGTACCCGCGAAATAGGTTGAGATCCGCTGCCTTAAGTTTCCTCTTGGCCTTTACAGTTCTGAAGCCACGGCTGTAGGGACTTTCAAATCAAAAGTTGAGCAATCTAGACTGTTTGGCAATCCGTCCAACCATACAGATGTGAAAATTATATCATTTATTCATGCAAAGACATCGGGGCAGTTTAACTCTTAAGCACTTTCCATACAGCACTACAACATCTGTTTTACTACCTTAAGCATGTTCATAAAAATGAAAAGTAAAAAAAAAAGCCCATGCAAAGGACCAATTGGCATTAGTGACCCTTGGTAGCCGTTTACTCCTTGTCTATATATGGTTACAGTTCTGCAATGTACTTACTTATTTTGAAGTCATCAGTCTTTATGTATTGAATGCCCATTGAATCCCACATAGCACACAGTGTCTGTAGTTGGCGTAGTATGGAGTTGTCATCTAGCACATTATCCAGAAATATTTTGGATGTAAGGCCGATAATCTACAATAAATTATTGCGCACTACAAGTATACAATTAAAAAATCTTTTAGAACGCTTACTGTTTAGTTATTTAGTACGCGTACTGTTTAACTATTTGGTACGCTTACTGTTTAGTTATTTAGTACGCTTACTGTTTAGTTATTTAGTACGCTTACTGTTTAGTTATTTAGTACTCTTACTGTTTATTTATTTAGTACGCTTACTGTTTAACTAGTTGGTACGCTTACTGTTTAGTTATTTAGTACGCTTACTTTTTAGTTATTTAATACGCGTACTGTTTATTTATTTAGTACGCTTACTGTTTAGTTATTTAGTACGCTTACTGTTTAGTTATTTAGTACTCTTACTGTTTATTTATTTAGTACGCTTACTGTTTAACTAGTTGGTACGCTTACTGTTTAGTTATTTAGTACGCTTACTTTTTAGTTATTTAATACGCGTACTGTTTATTTATTTAGTACGCGTACTGTTTAGTTATTTAGTACGCGTACTGTTTAGTTATTTAGTACGCGTACTGTTTAGTCCGCTTACTGTTAATTTTTTTTTTACTCGCAACCTAATTTCGAGAACCACTGGTCTATAACATTTATACACCCTTTACAGCAGGCATGTACAACTGGCAACCTTCGGGTCGCACGCGCAAATTTGAGACCACGTGTGCACAGGAGGTACCATGGTCATAAAGGTATCTCCTGTGTTAGACTATCGTGGTCTGGGAGACATACCTTGGTCCATGGTAAAAAAATTATTGTGGTTCTCCAGTTCAGGCATGTTACACCCTCCACTCTGTCCGAGTGGCAGGGAAAAAAAACCTTGCCTTGCCACAACTGGCCGATCAGCAGTAAGCACACCATGCTGGTCTGGCCAGGTCTTAAAACCCTTTAATCAGCCATCCCAGCAGATGTCAGCCGGTACACTCACCCCCCCCCCCGCTCTGTAGGCATGGCAGACATGCATTATCGCCGCCAACAATGCTGGTGTGGTAGGCACACTTTACCCTGTCATGCTGGCAATGGCGGCGTAAAAAATAAAACAACAACACATGTGCAGCCTGAACATAGGACACAAAAGTTTGTTTAGATTTCATTTCAACTGTTTCACCTGCGATTTATTGTGTGTGTGGTGGAGGTGTAATTCATTATACATTTTTAACATAATTAGACCAGGGGGTATTCAAACTTTTGTTTTGGCGGCCCACAATGGGCTTATAATTTAAACTACCATAGGCAGTGATATAAGGCAAATACTATACTGAACATCATTTAAACTACCTTAGGTAGTGATACGTGGGAAATATTTAAACTGTACTTCAATTAAACTACCTTAGGCACTGATGTGTTTGATTTTCTTTTTTTCTGTAGTTTTAATCTCAGGTACTCATGTCTGATTTTTTTGTAAGGATCTTTCTTGCTACGATGAAGACATTCATCAAACAGTATCAACGGGAAATCACTCAGTTTTACGTGGGACTTATCGAGACAATGTTCAAAGAAATTCAAAGTTGCAATGACCACATCAAATTTGTTGCAGATCAAAACTTCTTGTGTACTTGTATCGGTGAGTTTGATTACCTGATAAATATATTAAAATGATTTTACACCAATGAATTATTTCAAAAAGATACATGAAACAAACATGGTTAAATAAAAATTAAAGTATTAGCTGTCCAGATAAATTTGATTTTGATCTAAAAGGGGCTAAAAAGCTATAATTAAAAACGATTTTAGTAAAGGTAAAAAGATGCTTATAAATATACTAGCAGTGTGCCCGGCGTTGCTCGGGGAAGCTAGTGCTCACGGGTCCATCGAAATTGACTGTTACAAAAGACAAATCTAGGAAAAGCTAAGTTCACAGCATTAAAAAAAAGAACACAGACAACTAAATACTCCTTTGGGGATTGGGTGAGGTGGGGAGCACTGGGAGGTACCATTCAACCACGTGTGCTGTGTCTCCAGTGGGGAGGTGGTGGTAAACGTGTAGTTCATTAGCCAAACCGACCCCACTTTCGAGCACGCCACATAAGCTGACCATGGGGGCAACTACATGTAAATCGATTCTCCACAATTTTGCAAAGTTTGATGTATTGACACTATTGTGTGTGTCACATGACATTTTGACCATTTCTAAAGCATAAGTCCGACACCATTAGTGGAATGTCATGGTGCTTGGAAAATTGGAAACAATCTATATTTCATCCATCACACATTGCATTTTACCTCTCACCGCTTATAACTTATTCATTATAAATTGGTATATAAGTAATTATTTTTCTTATTGTTAAAATAATGGAAACTATGTTTAATAAAGATGAATTTTGAAAAATGTCTCTGCTTTTGTGTCTGGTTTTTATAATGTAGGCACGGACTGCATTGTCTGCCTTAAATCCCGTTCCATGTATCACATCTAGTACTTGTGCCCATTGAATCCCACATAGCACACAGTGTCTGTAGTTGGCGTAGTATGGAGTTGTCAACTAGCACAGTATCCAGAAATATTCTGGATGTAAGGCCGATAATCTACAATAAATTATTGCGCACTACAAGTATTCAATTAAAAAAAAAACAACTTTTAGAACACTTACTGTTTAGTTATTTAGTACGCGTACTGTTTAGTTATTTAGTACGCGAACTGCTTAGTTATTTAGTACGCTTACTTTTTTAGTTATTTAGTACACGAACTGTTTAGTTATTTAGTACGCGAACTGTTTAGTTATTTAGTACGCAAACTGTTTAGTTATTTAGTACGCTTACTTTTTAGTTATTTAGTACGCGAACTGTTTAGTTATTTAGTACGCGAACTGTTTAGTTATTTAGTACGCTTACTTTTTAGTTATTTAGTACGCGAACTGTTTAGTTATTTAGTACGCGAACTGTTTAGTTATTTAGTACGCGTACTGTTTAGTTATATATATATATATATATATCGGTGTATATATAATTTCTGTTTATTAGCTCCGTTATAGTTAATTTCTGGAACGAGATTCTCAATTTTTTAAATGAAACTACACTCTGTTAGTGTATTCAGGAAAGAGTATGTTAAGTATTATAAATGAAATGAATTTGCTGGAGATTATGTATGAAATGAATCTGCCAGAGTTTTTAAATGATCAGGTGTATGGTTCGAGTTTACTTCTGACGTGTCCATGCATGTACTATATATAATAGTTAATGTAAGTTGCTTTTTTATACAGTAATTTTTTTTATACTAAAGAGTGCAACATATCTTACATTCAGCAATAGACTGGAGTTGTTTTTCAAGTTCTTCCATTAAGTTCTTTATCAATTCTTCAAGTTCAGGGGAACTGCAAAGTTTTTAGTTGACCTAATTTCAAAGACATACATGTATGGAATACAAACGTTTCTTTCATTAGCTTTAATTAACTAATGGAAAAGTTCCAAGTCCATGTATTGGATATAAAGAAACTCGCTTTTTGAAGCTATTTAATCATGAATTATTAGCCTACTCATTTATGCTGATAATTAATGAATAACTATTACTAAATATTAAAAAAAAGGTTTCCTTATCCCCGCGGGAGATGTTATGAAGGGCTACACATCGACATTTAATTTTCGTTTAAAACAACCAAGAGTGTGAAGAAGGTCGCCAGTTTGCTGGGAGAGAATATCACCAAACCACGTGCCCAAAGATCGCATAAGAAAGTTAAGCACATTCCATTATGAAAATAATTACATTAATTCGCGAACATACGTGTGAGGGGTACCCGCGAAATAGGTTGAGATCCGCTGCCTTAAGTTTCCTCTTGGCCTTTACAGTTCTGAAGCCACGGCTGTAGGGACTTTCAAATCAAAAGTTGAGCAATCTAGACTGTTTGGCAATCCGTCCAACCATACAGATGTGAAAATTATATCATTTATTCATGCAAAGACATCGGGGCAGTTTAACTCTTAAGCACTTTCCATACAGCACTACAACATCTGTTTTACTACCTTAAGCATGTTCATAAAAATGAAAAGTAAAAAAAAGCCCATGCAAAGGACCAATTGGCATTAGTGACCCTTGGTAGCCGTTTACTCCTTGTCTATATATGGTTACAGTTCTGCAATGTACTTACTTATTTTGAAGTCATCAGTCTTTATGTATTGAATGCCCATTGAATCCCACATAGCACACAGTGTCTGTAGTTGGCGTAGTATGGAGTTGTCATCTAGCACATTATCCAGAAATATTTTGGATGTAAGGCCGATAATCTACAATAAATTATTGCGCACTACAAGTATACAATTAAAAAATCTTTTAGAACGCTTACTGTTTAGTTATTTAGTACGCGTACTGTTTAACTATTTGGTACGCTTACTGTTTAGTTATTTAGTACGCTTACTGTTTAGTTATTTAGTACGCTTACTGTTTAGTTATTTAGTACTCTTACTGTTTATTTATTTAGTACGCTTACTGTTTAACTAGTTGGTACGCTTACTGTTTAGTTATTTAGTACGCTTACTGTTTAGTTATTTAATACGCGTACTGTTTATTTATTTAGTACGCGTACTGTTTAGTTATTTAGTACGCGTACTGTTTAGTTATTTAGTACGCGTACTGTTTAGTCCGCTTACTGTTAATTTTTTTACTCGCAACCTAATTTCGAGAACCACTGGTCTATAACATTTATACACCCTTTACAGCAGGCATGTACAACTGGCAACCTTCGGGTCGCACGCGCAAATTTGAGACCACGTGTGCACAGGAGGTACCATGGTCATAAAGGTATCTCCTGTGTTAGACTATCGTGGTCTGGGAGACATACCTTGGTCCATGGTAAAAAAATTATTGTGGTTCTCCAGTTCAGGCATGTTACACCCTCCACTCTGTCCGAGTGGCAGGAAAAAAAACCTTGCCTTGCCACAACTGGCCGATCAGCAGTAAGCACACCATGCTGGTCTGGCCAGGTCTTAAAACCCTTTAATCAGCCATCCCAGCAGATGTCAGCCGGTACACTCACCCCCCCGCTCTGTAGGCATGGCAGACATGCATTATCGCCGCCAACAATGCTGGTGTGGTAGGCACACTTTACCCTGTCATGCTGGCAATGGCGGCGTAAAAAATAAAACAACAACACATGTGCAGCCTGAACATAGGACACAAAAGTTTGTTTAGATTTCATTTCAACTGTTTCACCTGCGATTTATTGTGTGTGTGGTGGAGGTGTAATTCATTATACATTTTTAACATAATTAGACCAGGGGGTATTCAAACTTTTGTTTTGGCGGCCCACAATGGGCTTATAATTTAAACTACCATAGGCAGTGATATAAGGCAAATACTATACTGAACATCATTTAAACTACCTTAGGTAGTGATACGTGAAATATTTAAACTGTACTTCAATTAAACTACCTTAGGCACTGATGTGTTTGATTTTCTTTTTTCTGTAGTTTTAATCTCAGGTACTCATGTCTGATTTTTTTGTAAGGATCTTTCTTGCTACGATGAAGACATTCATCAAACAGTATCAACAGGAAATCACTCAGTTTTACGTGGGACTTATCGAGACAATGTTCAAAGAAATTCAAAGTTGCAATGACCACATCAAATTTGTTGCAGATCAAAACTTCTTGTGTACTTGTATCGGTGAGTTTGATTACCTGATAAATATATTAAAATGATTTTACACCAATGAATTATTTCAAAAGATACATGAAACAAACATGGTTAAATAAAAATTAAAGTATTAGCTGTCCAGATAAATTTGATTTTGATCTAAAAGGGGCTAAAAAGCTATAATTAAAAACGATTTTAGTAAAGGTAAAAAGATGCTTATAAATATACTAGCAGTGTGCCCGGCGTTGCTCGGGGAAGCTAGTGCTCACGGGTCCATCGAAATTGACTGTTACAAAAGACAAATCTAGGAAAAGCTAAGTTCACAGCATTAAAAAAAAGAACACAGACAACTAAATACTCCTTTGGGGATTGGGTGAGGTGGGGAGCACTGGGAGGTACCATTCAACCACGTGTGCTGTGTCTCCAGTGGGGAGGTGGTGGTAAACGTGTAGTTCATTAGCCAAACCGACCCCACTTTCGAGCACGCCACATAAGCTGACCATGGGGGCAACTACATGTAAATCGATTCTCCACAATTTTGCAAAGTTTGATGTATTGACACTATTGTGTGTGTCACATGACATTTTGACCATTTCTAAAGCATAAGTCCGACACCATTAGTGGAATGTCATGGTGCTTGGAAAATTGGAAACAATCTATATTTCATCCATCACACATTGCATTTTACCTCTCACCGCTTATAACTTATTCATTATAAATTGGTATATAAGTAATTATTTTTCTTATTGTTAAAATAATGGAAACTATGTTTAATAAAGATGAATTTTGAAAAATGTCTCTGCTTTTGTGTCTGGTTTTTATAATGTAGGCACGGACTGCATTGTCTGCCTTAAATCCCGTTCCATGTATCACATCTAGTACTTGTGCCCATTGAATCCCACATAGCACACAGTGTCTGTAGTTGGCGTAGTATGGAGTTGTCAACTAGCACAGTATCCAGAAATATTCTGGATGTAAGGCCGATAATCTACAATAAATTATTGCGCACTACAAGTATTCAATTAAAAAAAAAAAACAACTTTTAGAACACTTACTGTTTAGTTATTTAGTACGCGTACTGTTTAGTTATTTAGTACGCGAACTGCTTAGTTATTTAGTACGCTTACTTTTTAGTTATTTAGTACACGAACTGTTTAGTTATTTAGTACGCGAACTGTTTAGTTATTTAGTACGCAAACTGTTTAGTTATTTAGTACGCTTACTTTTTAGTTATTTAGTACGCGAACTGTTTAGTTATTTAGTACGCGAACTGTTTAGTTATTTAGTACGCTTACTTTTTAGTTATTTAGTACGCGAACTGTTTAGTTATTTAGTACGCGAACTGTTTAGTTATTTAGTACGCGTACTGTTTAGTAATATATATATATATATATCGGTGTATATATAATTTCTGTTTATTAGCTCCGTTATAGTTAATTTCTGGAACGAGATTCTCAATTTTTTAAAATGAAACTACACTCTGTTAGTGTATTCAGGAAAGAGTATGTTAAGTATTATAAATGAAATGAATTTGCTGGAGATTATGTATGAAATGAATCTGCCAGAGTTTTTAAATGATCAGGTGTATGGTTCGAGTTTACTTCTGACGTGTCCATGCATGTACTATATATAATAGTTAATGTAAGTTGCTTTTTTATACAGTAATTTTTTTTATACTAAAGAGTGCAACATATCTTACATTCAGCAATAGACTGGAGTTGTTTTTCAAGTTCTTCCATTAAGTTCTTTATCAATTCTTCAAGTTCAGGGAACTGCAAAGTTTTTAGTTGACCTAATTTCAAAGACATACATGTATGGAATACAAACGTTTCTTTCATTAGCTTTAATTAACTAATGGAAAAGTTCCAAGTCCATGTATTGGATATAAAGAAACTCGCTTTTTGAAGCTATTTAATCATGAATTATTAGCCTACTCATTTATGCTGATAATTAATGAATAACTATTACTAAATATTAAAAAAAAAAGGTTTCCTTATCCCCGCGGGAGATGTTATGAAGGGCTACACATCGACATTTAATTTTCGTTTAAAACAACCAAGAGTGTGAAGAAGGTCGCCAGTTTGCTGGGAGAGAATATCACCAAACCACGTGCCCAAAGATCGCATAAGAAAGTTAAGCACATTCCATTATGAAAATAATTACATTAATTCGCGAACATACGTGTGAGGGGTACCCGCGAAATAGGTTGAGATCCGCTGCCTTAAGTTTCCTCTTGGCCTTTACAGTTCTGAAGCCACGGCTGTAGGGACTTTCAAATCAAAAGTTGAGCAATCTAGACTGTTTGGCAATCCGTCCAACCATACAGATGTGAAAATTATATCATTTATTCATGCAAAGACATCGGGGCAGTTTAACTCTTAAGCACTTTCCATACAGCACTACAACATCTGTTTTACTACCTTAAGCATGTTCATAAAAATGAAAAGTAAAAAAAAAGCCCATGCAAAGGACCAATTGGCATTAGTGACCCTTGGTAGCCGTTTACTCCTTGTCTATATATGGTTACAGTTCTGCAATGTACTTACTTATTTTGAAGTCATCAGTCTTTATGTATTGAATGCCCATTGAATCCCACATAGCACACAGTGTCTGTAGTTGGCGTAGTATGGAGTTGTCATCTAGCACATTATCCAGAAATATTTTGGATGTAAGGCCGATAATCTACAATAAATTATTGCGCACTACAAGTATACAATTAAAAAATCTTTTAGAACGCTTACTGTTTAGTTATTTAGTACGCATACTACTGTTTAACTATTTGGTACGCTTACTGTTTAGTTATTTAGTACGCTTACTGTTTAAGTTATTTAGTACGCTTACTGTTTAGTTATTTAGTACTCTTACTGTTTATTTATTTAGTACGCTTACTGTTTAACTAGTTGGTACGCTTACTGTTTAGTTATTTAGTACGCTTACTTTTTAGTTATTTAATACGCGTACTGTTTATTTATTTAGTACGCGTACTGTTTAGTTATTTAGTACGCGTACTGTTTAGTTATTTAGTACGCGTACTGTTTAGTCCGCTTACTGTTAATTTTTTTTACTCGCAACCTAATTTCGAGAACCACTGGTCTATAACATTTATACACCCTTTACAGCAGGCATGTACAACTGGCAACCTTCGGGTCGCACGCGCAAATTTGAGATGCACGTGTGCACAGGAGGTACCATGGTCATAAAGGTATCTCCTGTGTTAGACTATCGTGGTCTGGGAGACATACCTTGGTCCATGGTAAAAAAAATTATTGTGGTTCTCCAGTTCAGGCATGTTACACCCTCCACTCTGTCCGAGTGGCAGGGAAAAAAAAACCTTGCCTTGCCACAACTGGCCGATCAGCAGTAAGCACACCATGCTGGTCTGGCCAGGTCTTAAAACCCTTTAATCAGCCATCCCAGCAGATGTCAGCCGGTACACTCACCCCCCTTCGCTCTGTAGGCATGGCAGACATGCATTATCGCCGCCAACAATGCTGGTGTGGTAGGCACACTTTACCCTGTCATGCTGGCAATGGCGGCGTAAAAATAAAACAACAACACATGTGCAGCCTGAACATAGGACACAAAAGTTTGTTTAGATTTCATTTCAACTGTTTCACTTCTGCGATTTATTGTGTGTGTGGTGGAGGTGTAATTCATTATACATTTTTAACATAATTAGACCAGGGGTATTCAAACTTTTGTTTTGGCGGCCCACAATGGGCTTATAATTTAAACTACCATAGGCAGTGATATAAGGCAAATACTATACTGAACATCATTTAAACTACCTTAGGTAGTGATACGTGAGGAAATATTTAAACTGTACTTCAATTAAACTACCTTAGGCACTGATGTGTTTGATTTTCTTTTTTTCTGTAGTTTTAATCTCAGGTACTCATGTCTGATTTTTTTGTAAGGATCTTTCTTGCTACGATGAAGACATTCATCAAACAGTATCAACGGGAAATCACTCAGTTTTACGTGGGACTTATCGAGACAATGTTCAAAGAAATTCAAAGTTGCAATGACCACATCAAATTTGTTGCAGATCAAAACTTCTTGTGTACTTGTATCGGTGAGTTTGATTACCTGATAAATATATTAAAATGATTTTACACCAATGAATTATTTCAAAAGATACATGAAAAACAAACATGGTTAAATAAAAATTAAAGTATTAGCTATCCAGATAAATTTGATTTTGATCTAAAAAGGGCTAAAAGCTATAATTAAAAACGATTTTAGTAAAGGTAAAAGATGCTTATAAATACTACTGAGCAGTGTGCCCGGCGTTGCTCGGGGAAGCTAGTGCTCACGGGTCCATCGAAATTGACTGTTACAAAAAAGACAAATCTAGGAAAAGCTAAGTTCACAGCATTAAAAGAACACAGACAACTTTCAAACATCTTTGGGGATTGGGTGAGGTGGGGAGCACTGGGAGTGTACCATTCAACCACGTGTGCTGTGTCTCCAGTGGGGAGGTGGTGGTAAACGTGTAGTTCATTAGCCAAACCGACCCCACTTTGAGGCACGCCACATGCTTTAAGCTGGCCCTGGGGGCACCTACATGTAAATCGATTCTCCACAATTTTACAAGTTTGATGTTATTGACACTATTGTGTGTGTCACATGACATTTTGACTCATTTCTAAAGCATAAGTCCGACACCATTAGTGGAATGTCATGGTGCTTGGAAAATTGGAAACAATCTATATTTCATCCATCACACATTGCATTTTACCTCTCACCGCTTATAACTTATTCATTATAAATTGGTATATATAATTATTTACTATTGTTAAAAAGAATGGAAACTATGTTTAATAAAGATGAATTTTGAAAAATGTCTCTGCTTTTGTGTCTGGTTTTTATAATGTAGGCACGGACTGCATTGTCTGCCTTAAATCCCGTTCCATGTATCACATCTAGTACTTGTGCCCATTGAATCCCACATAGCACACAGTGTCTGTAGTTGGCGTAGTATGGAGTTGTCAACTAGCACAGTATCCAGAAATATTCTGGATGTAAGGCCGATAATCTACAATAAATTGTGCGCACTACAAGTATTCAATTAAAAAAAAAAAACAACTTTTTCAGAACACTTACTGTTTAGTTATTTAGTACGCGTACTGTTTAGTTATTTAGTACGCGAACTGCTTAGTTATTTAGTACGCTTACTTTTTAGTTATTTAGTACGCGAACTGTTTAGTTATTTAGTACGCGTACTGTTTAGTTTATTTAGTACGCTAACTGTTTAGTTATTTAGTACGCTTACTTTTTAGTTATTTAGTACGCGAACTGTTTAGTTATTTAGTACGCGAACTGTTTAGTTATTTAGTACGCTTACTTTTTAGTTATTTAGTACGCGAACTGTTTAGTTATTTAGTACGCGAACTGTTTAGTTATTTAGTACGCGTACTGTTTAGTTATATATATATATATATATATATATCGGTGTATATATAATTTCTGTTTATTAGCCCCCTCCAGTTATAGTTAATTTCTGGAACGAGATTCTCAATTTTTTAAATGAAACTACACTCTGTTAGTGTATTCAGGAAAGAGTATGTTAAGTATTATAAATGAAATGAATTTGCTGGAGATTATGTATGAAATGAATCTGCCAGAGTTTTTAAATGATCAGGTGTATGGTTCGAGTTTACTTCTGACGTGTCCATGCATGTACTATATATAATAGTTAATGTAAGTTGCTTTTTTATACAGTAATTTTTTTTATACTAAAGAGTGCAACATATCTTACATTCAGCAATAGACTGGAGTTGTTTTTTCAAGTTCTTCCATTAAGTTCTTTATCAATTCTTCAAGTTCAGGGAACTGCAAAGTTTTTAGTTGACCTAATTTCAAAGACATACATGTATGGAATACAAACGTTTCTTTCATTAGCTTTAATTAACTAATGGAAAAGTTCCAAGTCCATGTATTGGATATAAAGAAACTCGCTTTTTGAAGCTATTTAATCATGAATTATTAGCCTACTCATTTATGCTGATAATTAATGAATAACTATTACTAAATATTAAAAAAAAAGGTTTCCTTATCCCCGCAAGGAGATGTTATGAAGGGCTACACATCGACATTTAATTTTCGTTTAAAACAACCAAGAGTGTGAAGAAGGTCGCCAGTTTGCTGGGAGAGAATATCACCAAACCACGTGCCCAAAGATCGCATAAGAAAAGTTAAGCACATTCCATTATGAAAATAATTACATTAATTCGCGAACATACGTGTGAGGGGTACCCGCGAAATAGGTTGAGATCCGCTGCCTTAAGTTTCCTCTTGGCCTTTACAGTTCTGAAGCCACGGCTGTAGGGACTTTCAAATCAAAAGTTGAGCAATCTAGACTGTTTGGCAATCCGTCCAACCATACAGATGTGAAAATTATATCATTTATTCATGCAAAGACATCGGGGCAGTTTAACTCTTAAGCACTTTCCATACAGCACTACAACATCTGTTTTACTACCTTAAGCATGTTCATAAAAATGAAAAGTAAAAAAAAAAGCCCATGCAAAGGACCAATTGGCATTAGTGACCCTTGGTAGCCAGTTACCTCTTGTCTATATATGGTTACAGTTCTGCAATGTACTTACTTATTTTGAAGTCATCAGTCTTTATGTATTGAATGCCCATTGAATCCCACATAGCACACAGTGTCTGTAGTTGGCGTAGTATGGAGTTGTCATCTAGCACATTATCCAGAAATATTTTGGATGTAAGGCCGATAATCTACAATAAATTATTGCGCACTACAAGTATACAATTAAAAAATCTTTTAGAACGCTTACTGTTTAGTTATTTAGTACGCGTACTGTTTAACTATTTGGTACGCTTACTGTTTAGTTATTTAGTACGCTTACTGTTTAGTTATTTAGTACGCTTACTGTTTAGTTATTTAGTACTCTTACTGTTTATTTATTTAGTACGCTTACTGTTTAACTAGTTGGTACGCTTACTGTTTAGTTATTTAGTACGCTTACTTTTTAGTTATTTAATACGCGTACTGTTTATTTATTTAGTACGCGTACTGTTTAGTTATTTAGTACGCGTACTGTTTAGTTATTTAGTACGCGTACTGTTTAGTCCGCTTACTGTTAATTTTTTTTTACTCGCAACCTAATTTCGAGAACCACTGGTCTATAACATTTATACACCCTTTACAGCAGGCATGTACAACTGGCAACCTTCGGGTCGCACGCGCAAATTTGAGACCACGTGTGCACAGGAGGTACCATGGTCATAAAGGTATCTCCTGTGTTAGACTATCGTGGTCTGGGAGACATACCTTGGTCCATGGTAAAAAAATTATTGTGGTTCTCCAGTTCAGGCATGTTACACCCTCCACTCTGTCCGAGTGGCAGGAAAAAAACCTTGCCTTGCCACAACTGGCCGATCAGCAGTAAGCACACCATGCTGGTCTGGCCAGGTCTTAAAACCCTTTAATCAGCCATCCCAGCAGATGTCAGCCGGTACACTCACCCCCCCCCGCTCTGTAGGCATGGCAGACATGCATTATCGCCGCCAACAATGCTGGTGTGGTAGGCACACTTTACCCTGTCATGCTGGCAATGGCGGCGTAAAAAATAAAACAACAACACATGTGCAGCCTGAACATAGGACACAAAAGTTTGTTTAGATTTCATTTCAACTGTTTCACCTGCGATTTATTGTGTGTGTGGTGGAGGTGTAATTCATTATACATTTTTAACATAATTAGACCAGGGGGTATTCAAACTTTTGTTTTGGCGGCCCACAATGGGCTTATAATTTAAACTACCATAGGCAGTGATATAAGGCAAATACTATACTGAACATCATTTAAACTACCTTAGGTAGTGATACGTGGGAAATATTTAAACTGTACTTCAATTAAACTACCTTAGGCACTGATGTGTTTGATTTTCTTTTTTTCTGTAGTTTTAATCTCAGGTACTCATGTCTGATTTTTTTGTAAGGATCTTTCTTGCTACGATGAAGACATTCATCAAACAGTATCAACGGGAAATCACTCAGTTTTACGTGGGACTTATCGAGACAATGTTCAAAGAAATTCAAAGTTGCAATGACCACATCAAATTTGTTGCAGATCAAAACTTCTTGTGTACTTGTATCGGTGAGTTTGATTACCTGATAAATATATTAAAATGATTTTACACCAATGAATTATTTCAAAAAGATACATGAAACAAACATGGTTAAATAAAAATTAAAGTATTAGCTGTCCAGATAAATTTGATTTTGATCTAAAAGGGGCTAAAAAGCTATAATTAAAAACGATTTTAGTAAAGGTAAAAAGATGCTTATAAATATACTAGCAGTGTGCCCGGCGTTGCTCGGGGAAGCTAGTGCTCACGGGTCCATCGAAATTGACTGTTACAAAAGACAAATCTAGGAAAAGCTAAGTTCACAGCATTAAAAAAAAGAACACAGACAACTAAATACTCCTTTGGGGATTGGGTGAGGTGGGGAGCACTGGGAGGTACCATTCAACCACGTGTGCTGTGTCTCCAGTGGGGAGGTGGTGGTAAACGTGTAGTTCATTAGCCAAACCGACCCCACTTTCGAGCACGCCACATAAGCTGACCATGGGGGCAACTACATGTAAATCGATTCTCCACAATTTTGCAAAGTTTGATGTATTGACACTATTGTGTGTGTCACATGACATTTTGACCATTTCTAAAGCATAAGTCCGACACCATTAGTGGAATGTCATGGTGCTTGGAAAATTGGAAACAATCTATATTTCATCCATCACACATTGCATTTTACCTCTCACCGCTTATAACTTATTCATTATAAATTGGTATATAAGTAATTATTTTTCTTATTGTTAAAATAATGGAAACTATGTTTAATAAAGATGAATTTTGAAAAATGTCTCTGCTTTTGTGTCTGGTTTTTATAATGTAGGCACGGACTGCATTGTCTGCCTTAAATCCCGTTCCATGTATCACATCTAGTACTTGTGCCCATTGAATCCCACATAGCACACAGTGTCTGTAGTTGGCGTAGTATGGAGTTGTCAACTAGCACAGTATCCAGAAATATTCTGGATGTAAGGCCGATAATCTACAATAAATTATTGCGCACTACAAGTATTCAATTAAAAAAAAAACAACTTTTAGAACACTTACTGTTTAGTTATTTAGTACGCGTACTGTTTAGTTATTTAGTACGCGAACTGCTTAGTTATTTAGTACGCTTACTTTTTAGTTATTTAGTACACGAACTGTTTAGTTATTTAGTACGCGAACTGTTTAGTTATTTAGTACGCAAACTGTTTAGTTATTTAGTACGCTTACTTTTTAGTTATTTAGTACGCGAACTGTTTAGTTATTTAGTACGCGAACTGTTTAGTTATTTAGTACGCTTACTTTTAGTTATTTAGTACGCGAACTGTTTAGTTATTTAGTACGCGAACTGTTTAGTTATTTAGTACGCGTACTGTTTAGTTATATATATATATATATATATCGGTGTATATATAATTTCTGTTTATTAGCTCCGTTATAGTTAATTTCTGGAACGAGATTCTCAATTTTTTAAAATGAAACTACACTCTGTTAGTGTATTCAGGAAAGAGTATGTTAAGTATTATAAATGAAATGAATTTGCTGGAGATTATGTATGAAATGAATCTGCCAGAGTTTTTAAATGATCAGGTGTATGGTTCGAGTTTACTTCTGACGTGTCCATGCATGTACTATATATAATAGTTAATGTAAGTTGCTTTTTTATACAGTAATTTTTTTTATACTAAAGAGTGCAACATATCTTACATTCAGCAATAGACTGGAGTTGTTTTTCAAGTTCTTCCATTAAGTTCTTTATCAATTCTTCAAGTTCAGGGAACTGCAAAGTTTTTAGTTGACCTAATTTCAAAGACATACATGTATGGAATACAAACGTTTCTTTCATTAGCTTTAATTAACTAATGGAAAAGTTCCAAGTCCATGTATTGGATATAAAGAAACTCGCTTTTTGAAGCTATTTAATCATGAATTATTAGCCTACTCATTTATGCTGATAATTAATGAATAACTATTACTAAATATTAAAAAAAAAAGGTTTCCTTATCCCCGCGGGAGATGTTATGAAGGGCTACACATCGACATTTAATTTTCGTTTAAAACAACCAAGAGTGTGAAGAAGGTCGCCAGTTTGCTGGGAGAGAATATCACCAAACCACGTGCCCAAAGATCGCATAAGAAAGTTAAGCACATTCCATTATGAAAATAATTACATTAATTCGCGAACATACGTGTGAGGGGTACCCGCGAAATAGGTTGAGATCCGCTGCCTTAAGTTTCCTCTTGGCCTTTACAGTTCTGAAGCCACGGCTGTAGGGACTTTCAAATCAAAAGTTGAGCAATCTAGACTGTTTGGCAATCCGTCCAACCATACAGATGTGAAAATTATATCATTTATTCATGCAAAGACATCGGGGCAGTTTAACTCTTAAGCACTTTCCATACAGCACTACAACATCTGTTTTACTACCTTAAGCATGTTCATAAAAATGAAAAGTAAAAAAAAAGCCCATGCAAAGGACCAATTGGCATTAGTGACCCTTGGTAGCCGTTTACTCCTTGTCTATATATGGTTACAGTTCTGCAATGTACTTACTTATTTTGAAGTCATCAGTCTTTATGTATTGAATGCCCATTGAATCCCACATAGCACACAGTGTCTGTAGTTGGCGTAGTATGGAGTTGTCATCTAGCACATTATCCAGAAATATTTTGGATGTAAGGCCGATAATCTACAATAAATTATTGCGCACTACAAGTATACAATTAAAAAATCTTTTAGAACGCTTACTGTTTAGTTATTTAGTACGCGTACTGTTTAACTATTTGGTACGCTTACTGTTTAGTTATTTAGTACGCTTACTGTTTAGTTATTTAGTACGCTTACTGTTTAGTTATTTAGTACTCTTACTGTTTATTTATTTAGTACGCTTACTGTTTAACTAGTTGGTACGCTTACTGTTTAGTTATTTAGTACGCTTACTTTTTAGTTATTTAATACGCGTACTGTTTATTTATTTAGTACGCGTACTGTTTAGTTATTTAGTACGCGTACTGTTTAGTTATTTAGTACGCGTACTGTTTAGTCCGCTTACTGTTAATTTTTTTTACTCGCAACCTAATTTCGAGAACCACTGGTCTATAACATTTATACACCCTTTACAGCAGGCATGTACAACTGGCAACCTTCGGGTCGCACGCGCAAATTTGAGACCACGTGTGCACAGGAGGTACCATGGTCATAAAGGTATCTCCTGTGTTAGACTATCGTGGTCTGGGAGACATACCTTGGTCCATGGTAAAAAAATTATTGTGGTTCTCCAGTTCAGGCATGTTACACCCTCCACTCTGTCCGAGTGGCAGGGAAAAAAACCTTGCCTTGCCACAACTGGCCGATCAGCAGTAAGCACACCATGCTGGTCTGGCCAGGTCTTAAAACCCTTTAATCAGCCATCCCAGCAGATGTCAGCCGGTACACTCACCCCCCGCTCTGTAGGCATGGCAGACATGCATTATCGCCGCCAACAATGCTGGTGTGGTAGGCACACTTTACCCTGTCATGCTGGCAATGGCGGCGTAAAAATAAAACAACAACACATGTGCAGCCTGAACATAGGACACAAAAGTTTGTTTAGATTTCATTTCAACTGTTTCACCTGCGATTTATTGTGTGTGTGGTGGAGGTGTAATTCATTATACATTTTTAACATAATTAGACCAGGGGGTATTCAAACTTTTGTTTTGGCGGCCCACAATGGGCTTATAATTTAAACTACCATAGGCAGTGATATAAGGCAAATACTATACTGAACATCATTTAAACTACCTTAGGTAGTGATACGTGGGAAATATTTAAACTGTACTTCAATTAAACTACCTTAGGCACTGATGTGTTTGATTTTCTTTTTTTCTGTAGTTTTAATCTCAGGTACTCATGTCTGATTTTTTTGTAAGGATCTTTCTTGCTACGATGAAGACATTCATCAAACAGTATCAACGGGAAATCACTCAGTTTTACGTGGGACTTATCGAGACAATGTTCAAAGAAATTCAAAGTTGCAATGACCACATCAAATTTGTTGCAGATCAAAACTTCTTGTGTACTTGTATCGGTGAGTTTGATTACCTGATAAATATATTAAAATGATTTTACACCAATGAATTATTTCAAAAAGATACATGAAACAAACATGGTTAAATAAAAATTAAAGTATTAGCTGTCCAGATAAATTTGATTTTGATCTAAAAGGGGCTAAAAAGCTATAATTAAAAACGATTTTAGTAAAGGTAAAAAGATGCTTATAAATATACTAGCAGTGTGCCCGGCGTTGCTCGGGGAAGCTAGTGCTCACGGGTCCATCGAAATTGACTGTTACAAAAGACAAATCTAGGAAAAGCTAAGTTCACAGCATTAAAAAAAAAAGAACACAGACAACTAAATACTCCTTTGGGGATTGGGTGAGGTGGGGAGCACTGGGAGGTACCATTCAACCACGTGTGCTGTGTCTCCAGTGGGGAGGTGGTGGTAAACGTGTAGTTCATTAGCCAAACCGACCCCACTTTCGAGCACGCCACATAAGCTGACCATGGGGGCAACTACATGTAAATCGATTCTCCACAATTTTGCAAAGTTTGATGTATTGACACTATTGTGTGTGTCACATGACATTTTGACCATTTCTAAAGCATAAGTCCGACACCATTAGTGGAATGTCATGGTGCTTGGAAAATTGGAAACAATCTATATTTCATCCATCACACATTGCATTTTACCTCTCACCGCTTATAACTTATTCATTATAAATTGGTATATAAGTAATTATTTTTCTTATTGTTAAAATAATGGAAACTATGTTTAATAAAGATGAATTTTGAAAAATGTCTCTGCTTTTGTGTCTGGTTTTTATAATGTAGGCACGGACTGCATTGTCTGCCTTAAATCCCGTTCCATGTATCACATCTAGTACTTGTGCCCATTGAATCCCACATAGCACACAGTGTCTGTAGTTGGCGTAGTATGGAGTTGTCAACTAGCACAGTATCCAGAAATATTCTGGATGTAAGGCCGATAATCTACAATAAATTATTGCGCACTACAAGTATTCAATTAAAAAAAAAAACAACTTTTAGAACACTTACTGTTTAGTTATTTAGTACGCGTACTGTTTAGTTATTTAGTACGCGAACTGCTTAGTTATTTAGTACGCTTACTTTTTAGTTATTTAGTACACGAACTGTTTAGTTATTTAGTACGCGAACTGTTTAGTTATTTAGTACGCAAACTGTTTAGTTATTTAGTACGCTTACTTTTTAGTTATTTAGTACGCGAACTGTTTAGTTATTTAGTACGCGAACTGTTTAGTTATTTAGTACGCTTACTTTTTAGTTATTTAGTACGCGAACTGTTTAGTTATTTAGTACGCGAACTGTTTAGTTATTTAGTACGCGTACTGTTTAGTTATATATATATATATATATATCGGTGTATATATAATTTCTGTTTATTAGCTCCGTTATAGTTAATTTCTGGAACGAGATTCTCAATTTTTTAAAATGAAACTACACTCTGTTAGTGTATTCAGGAAAGAGTATGTTAAGTATTATAAATGAAATGAATTTGCTGGAGATTATGTATGAAATGAATCTGCCAGAGTTTTTAAATGATCAGGTGTATGGTTCGAGTTTACTTCTGACGTGTCCATGCATGTACTATATATAATAGTTAATGTAAGTTGCTTTTTTATACAGTAATTTTTTTTATACTAAAGAGTGCAACATATCTTACATTCAGCAATAGACTGGAGTTGTTTTTCAAGTTCTTCCATTAAGTTCTTTATCAATTCTTCAAGTTCAGGGAACTGCAAAGTTTTTAGTTGACCTAATTTCAAAGACATACATGTATGGAATACAAACGTTTCTTTCATTAGCTTTAATTAACTAATGGAAAAGTTCCAAGTCCATGTATTGGATATAAAGAAACTCGCTTTTTTGAAGCTATTTAATCATGAATTATTAGCCTACTCATTTATGCTGATAATTAATGAATAACTATTACTAAATATTAAAAAAAAAGGTTTCCTTATCCCCGCGGGAGATGTTATGAAGGGCTACACATCGACATTTAATTTTCGTTTAAAACAACCAAGAGTGTGAAGAAGGTCGCCAGTTTGCTGGGAGAGAATATCACCAAACCACGTGCCCAAAGATCGCATAAGAAAGTTAAGCACATTCCATTATGAAAATAATTACATTAATTCGCGAACATACGTGTGAGGGTACCCGCGAAATAGGTTGAGATCCGCTGCCTTAAGTTTCCTCTTGGCCTTTACAGTTCTGAAGCCACGGCTGTAGGGACTTTCAA
This sequence comes from Bulinus truncatus, assembly GCA_021962125.1. Lineage (NCBI taxonomy): Eukaryota > Metazoa > Mollusca > Gastropoda > Planorbidae > Bulinus > Bulinus truncatus. The sequence goes on along the minus strand of JAGDYQ010000184.1, from coordinate 928,237 downwards.
ATCAAAAGTTGAGCAATCTAGACTGTTTGGCAATCCGTCCAACCATACAGATGTGAAAATTATATCATTTATTCATGCAAAGACATCGGGGCAGTTTAACTCTTAAGCACTTTCCATACAGCACTACAACATCTGTTTTACTACCTTAAGCATGTTCATAAAAATGAAAAGTAAAAAAAAAGCCCATGCAAAGGACCAATTGGCATTAGTGACCCTTGGTAGCCGTTTACTCCTTGTCTATATATGGTTACAGTTCTGCAATGTACTTACTTATTTTGAAGTCATCAGTCTTTATGTATTGAATGCCCATTGAATCCCACATAGCACACAGTGTCTGTAGTTGGCGTAGTATGGAGTTGTCATCTAGCACATTATCCAGAAATATTTTGGATGTAAGGCCGATAATCTACAATAAATTATTGCGCACTACAAGTATACAATTAAAAAATCTTTTAGAACGCTTACTGTTTAGTTATTTAGTACGCGTACTGTTTAACTATTTGGTACGCTTACTGTTTAGTTATTTAGTACGCTTACTGTTTAGTTATTTAGTACGCTTACTGTTTAGTTATTTAGTACTCTTACTGTTTATTTATTTAGTACGCTTACTGTTTAACTAGTTGGTACGCTTACTGTTTAGTTATTTAGTACGCTTACTTTTTAGTTATTTAATACGCGTACTGTTTATTTATTTAGTACGCGTACTGTTTAGTTATTTAGTACGCGTACTGTTTAGTTATTTAGTACGCGTACTGTTTAGTCCGCTTACTGTTAATTTTTTTTACTCGCAACCTAATTTCGAGAACCACTGGTCTATAACATTTATACACCCTTTACAGCAGGCATGTACAACTGGCAACCTTCGGGTCGCACGCGCAAATTTGAGACCACGTGTGCACAGGAGGTACCATGGTCATAAAGGTATCTCCTGTGTTAGACTATCGTGGTCTGGGAGACATACCTTGGTCCATGGTAAAAAAATTATTGTGGTTCTCCAGTTCAGGCATGTTACACCCTCCACTCTGTCCGAGTGGCAGGGAAAAAACCTTGCCTTGCCACAACTGGCCGATCAGCAGTAAGCACACCATGCTGGTCTGGCCAGGTCTTAAAACCCTTTAATCAGCCATCCCAGCAGATGTCAGCCGGTACACTCACCCCCCCGCTCTGTAGGCATGGCAGACATGCATTATCGCCGCCAACAATGCTGGTGTGGTAGGCACACTTTACCCTGTCATGCTGGCAATGGCGGCGTAAAAAATAAAACAACAACACATGTGCAGCCTGAACATAGGACACAAAAGTTTGTTTAGATTTCATTTCAACTGTTTCACCTGCGATTTATTGTGTGTGTGGTGGAGGTGTAATTCATTATACATTTTTAACATAATTAGACCAGGGGGTATTCAAACTTTTGTTTTGGCGGCCCACAATGGGCTTATAATTTAAACTACCATAGGCAGTGATATAAGGCAAATACTATACTGAACATCATTTAAACTACCTTAGGTAGTGATACGTGGGAAATATTTAAACTGTACTTCAATTAAACTACCTTAGGCACTGATGTGTTTGATTTTCTTTTTTTCTGTAGTTTTAATCTCAGGTACTCATGTCTGATTTTTTTGTAAGGATCTTTCTTGCTACGATGAAGACATTCATCAAACAGTATCAACGGGAAATCACTCAGTTTTACGTGGGACTTATCGAGACAATGTTCAAAGAAATTCAAAGTTGCAATGACCACATCAAATTTGTTGCAGATCAAAACTTCTTGTGTACTTGTATCGGTGAGTTTGATTACCTGATAAATATATTAAAATGATTTTACACCAATGAATTATTTCAAAAAGATACATGAAACAAACATGGTTAAATAAAAATTAAAGTATTAGCTGTCCAGATAAATTTGATTTTGATCTAAAAGGGGCTAAAAAGCTATAATTAAAAACGATTTTAGTAAAGGTAAAAAGATGCTTATAAATATACTAGCAGTGTGCCCGGCGTTGCTCGGGGAAGCTAGTGCTCACGGGTCCATCGAAATTGACTGTTACAAAAGACAAATCTAGGAAAAGCTAAGTTCACAGCATTAAAAAAAAGAACACAGACAACTAAATACTCCTTTGGGGATTGGGTGAGGTGGGGAGCACTGGGAGGTACCATTCAACCACGTGTGCTGTGTCTCCAGTGGGGAGGTGGTGGTAAACGTGTAGTTCATTAGCCAAACCGACCCCACTTTCGAGCACGCCACATAAGCTGACCATGGGGGCAACTACATGTAAATCGATTCTCCACAATTTTGCAAAGTTTGATGTATTGACACTATTGTGTGTGTCACATGACATTTTGACCATTTCTAAAGCATAAGTCCGACACCATTAGTGGAATGTCATGGTGCTTGGAAAATTGGAAACAATCTATATTTCATCCATCACACATTGCATTTTACCTCTCACCGCTTATAACTTATTCATTATAAATTGGTATATAAGTAATTATTTTTCTTATTGTTAAAATAATGGAAACTATGTTTAATAAAGATGAATTTTGAAAAATGTCTCTGCTTTTGTGTCTGGTTTTTATAATGTAGGCACGGACTGCATTGTCTGCCTTAAATCCCGTTCCATGTATCACATCTAGTACTTGTGCCCATTGAATCCCACATAGCACACAGTGTCTGTAGTTGGCGTAGTATGGAGTTGTCAACTAGCACAGTATCCAGAAATATTCTGGATGTAAGGCCGATAATCTACAATAAATTATTGCGCACTACAAGTATTCAATTAAAAAAAAAAACAACTTTTAGAACACTTACTGTTTAGTTATTTAGTACGCGTACTGTTTAGTTATTTAGTACGCGAACTGCTTAGTTATTTAGTACGCTTACTTTTTAGTTATTTAGTACACGAACTGTTTAGTTATTTAGTACGCGAACTGTTTAGTTATTTGGTACGCAAACTGTTTAGTTATTTAGTACGCTTACTTTTTAGTTATTTAGTACGCGAACTGTTTAGTTATTTAGTACGCGAACTGTTTAGTTATTTAGTACGCTTACTTTTTAGTTATTTAGTACGCGAACTGTTTAGTTATTTAGTACGCGAACTGTTTAGTTATTTAGTACGCGTACTGTTTAGTTATATATATATATATATATATCGGTGTATATATAATTTCTGTTTATTAGCTCCGTTATAGTTAATTTCTGGAACGAGATTCTCAATTTTTTAAATGAAACTACACTCTGTTAGTGTATTCAGGAAAGAGTATGTTAAGTATTATAAATGAAATGAATTTGCTGGAGATTATGTATGAAATGAATCTGCCAGAGTTTTTAAATGATCAGGTGTATGGTTCGAGTTTACTTCTGACGTGTCCATGCATGTACTATATATAATAGTTAATGTAAGTTGCTTTTTTATACAGTAATTTTTTTTATACTAAAGAGTGCAACATATCTTACATTCAGCAATAGACTGGAGTTGTTTTTCAAGTTCTTCCATTAAGTTCTTTATCAATTCTTCAAGTTCAGGGAACTGCAAAGTTTTTAGTTGACCTAATTTCAAAGACATACATGTATGGAATACAAACGTTTCTTTCATTAGCTTTAATTAACTAATGGAAAAGTTCCAAGTCCATGTATTGGATATAAAGAAACTCGCTTTTTGAAGCTATTTAATCATGAATTATTAGCCTACTCATTTATGCTGATAATTAATGAATAACTATTACTAAATATTAAAAAAAAAAGGTTTCCTTATCCCCGCGGGAGATGTTATGAAGGGCTACACATCGACATTTAATTTTCGTTTAAAACAACCAAGAGTGTGAAGAAGGTCGCCAGTTTGCTGGGAGAGAATATCACCAAACCACGTGCCCAAAGATCGCATAAGAAAGTTAAGCACATTCCATTATGAAAATAATTACATTAATTCGCGAACATACGTGTGAGGGGTACCCGCGAAATAGGTTGAGATCCGCTGCCTTAAGTTTCCTCTTGGCCTTTACAGTTCTGAAGCCACGGCTGTAGGGACTTTCAAATCAAAAGTTGAGCAATCTAGACTGTTTGGCAATCCGTCCAACCATACAGATGTGAAAATTATATCATTTATTCATGCAAAGACATCGGGGCAGTTTAACTCTTAAGCACTTTCCATACAGCACTACAACATCTGTTTTACTACCTTAAGCATGTTCATAAAAATGAAAAGTAAAAAAAAAAGCCCATGCAAAGGACCAATTGGCATTAGTGACCCTTGGTAGCCGTTTACTCCTTGTCTATATATGGTTACAGTTCTGCAATGTACTTACTTATTTTGAAGTCATCAGTCTTTATGTATTGAATGCCCATTGAATCCCACATAGCACACAGTGTCTGTAGTTGGCGTAGTATGGAGTTGTCATCTAGCACATTATCCAGAAATATTTTGGATGTAAGGCCGATAATCTACAATAAATTATTGCGCACTACAAGTATACAATTAAAAAATCTTTTAGAACGCTTACTGTTTAGTTATTTAGTACGCGTACTGTTTAACTATTTGGTACGCTTACTGTTTAGTTATTTAGTACGCTTACTGTTTAGTTATTTAGTACGCTTACTGTTTAGTTATTTAGTACTCTTACTGTTTATTTATTTAGTACGCTTACTGTTTAACTAGTTGGTACGCTTACTGTTTAGTTATTTAGTACGCTTACTTTTTAGTTATTTAATACGCGTACTGTTTATTTATTTAGTACGCGTACTGTTTAGTTATTTAGTACGCGTACTGTTTAGTTATTTAGTACGCGTACTGTTTAGTCCGCTTACTGTTAATTTTTTTTACTCGCAACCTAATTTCGAGAACCACTGGTCTATAACATTTATACACCCTTTACAGCAGGCATGTACAACTGGCAACCTTCGGGTCGCACGCGCAAATTTGAGACCACGTGTGCACAGGAGGTACCATGGTCATAAAGGTATCTCCTGTGTTAGACTATCGTGGTCTGGGAGACATACCTTGGTCCATGGTAAAAAAATTATTGTGGTTCTCCAGTTCAGGCATGTTACACCCTCCACTCTGTCCGAGTGGCAGGGAAAAAAACCTTGCCTTGCCACAACTGGCCGATCAGCAGTAAGCACACCATGCTGGTCTGGCCAGGTCTTAAAACCCTTTAATCAGCCATCCCAGCAGATGTCAGCCGGTACACTCACCCCCCCGCTCTGTAGGCATGGCAGACATGCATTATCGCCGCCAACAATGCTGGTGTGGTAGGCACACTTTACCCTGTCATGCTGGCAATGGCGGCGTAAAAAATAAAACAACAACACATGTGCAGCCTGAACATAGGACACAAAAGTTTGTTTAGATTTCATTTCAACTGTTTCACCTGCGATTTATTGTGTGTGTGGTGGAGGTGTAATTCATTATACATTTTTAACATAATTAGACCAGGGGTATTCAAACTTTTGTTTTGGCGGCCCACAATGGGCTTATAATTTAAACTACCATAGGCAGTGATATAAGGCAAATACTATACTGAACATCATTTAAACTACCTTAGGTAGTGATACGTGGGAAATATTTAAACTGTACTTCAATTAAACTACCTTAGGCACTGATGTGTTTGATTTTCTTTTTTTCTGTAGTTTTAATCTCAGGTACTCATGTCTGATTTTTTTGTAAGGATCTTTCTTGCTACGATGAAGACATTCATCAAACAGTATCAACGGGAAATCACTCAGTTTTACGTGGGACTTATCGAGACAATGTTCAAAGAAATTCAAAGTTGCAATGACCACATCAAATTTGTTGCAGATCAAAACTTCTTGTGTACTTGTATCGGTGAGTTTGATTACCTGATAAATATATTAAAATGATTTTACACCAATGAATTATTTCAAAAAGATACATGAAACAAACATGGTTAAATAAAAATTAAAGTATTAGCTGTCCAGATAAATTTGATTTTGATCTAAAAGGGGCTAAAAAGCTATAATTAAAAACGATTTTAGTAAAGGTAAAAAGATGCTTATAAATATACTAGCAGTGTGCCCGGCGTTGCTCGGGGAAGCTAGTGCTCACGGGTCCATCGAAATTGACTGTTACAAAAGACAAATCTAGGAAAAGCTAAGTTCACAGCATTAAAAAAAAAGAACACAGACAACTAAATACTCCTTTGGGGATTGGGTGAGGTGGGGAGCACTGGGAGGTACCATTCAACCACGTGTGCTGTGTCTCCAGTGGGGAGGTGGTGGTAAACGTGTAGTTCATTAGCCAAACCGACCCCACTTTCGAGCACGCCACATAAGCTGACCATGGGGGCAACTACATGTAAATCGATTCTCCACAATTTTGCAAAGTTTGATGTATTGACACTATTGTGTGTGTCACATGACATTTTGACCATTTCTAAAGCATAAGTCCGACACCATTAGTGGAATGTCATGGTGCTTGGAAAATTGGAAACAATCTATATTTCATCCATCACACATTGCATTTTACCTCTCACCGCTTATAACTTATTCATTATAAATTGGTATATAAGTAATTATTTTTCTTATTGTTAAAATAATGGAAACTATGTTTAATAAAGATGAATTTTGAAAAATGTCTCTGCTTTTGTGTCTGGTTTTTATAATGTAGGCACGGACTGCATTGTCTGCCTTAAATCCCGTTCCATGTATCACATCTAGTACTTGTGCCCATTGAATCCCACATAGCACACAGTGTCTGTAGTTGGCGTAGTATGGAGTTGTCAACTAGCACAGTATCCAGAAATATTCTGGATGTAAGGCCGATAATCTACAATAAATTATTGCGCACTACAAGTATTCAATTAAAAAAACAACTTTTAGAACACTTACTGTTTAGTTATTTAGTACGCGTACTGTTTAGTTATTTAGTACGCGAACTGCTTAGTTATTTAGTACGCTTACTTTTTAGTTATTTAGTACACGAACTGTTTAGTTATTTAGTACGCGAACTGTTTAGTTATTTAGTACGCAAACTGTTTAGTTATTTAGTACGCTTACTTTTTAGTTATTTAGTACGCGAACTGTTTAGTTATTTAGTACGCGAACTGTTTAGTTATTTAGTACGCTTACTTTTTAGTTATTTAGTACGCGAACTGTTTAGTTATTTAGTACGCGAACTGTTTAGTTATTTAGTACGCGTACTGTTTAGTTATATATATATATATATATATCGGTGTATATATAATTTCTGTTTATTAGCTCCGTTATAGTTAATTTCTGGAACGAGATTCTCAATTTTTTAAAATGAAACTACACTCTGTTAGTGTATTCAGGAAAGAGTATGTTAAGTATTATAAATGAAATGAATTTGCTGGAGATTATGTATGAAATGAATCTGCCAGAGTTTTTAAATGATCAGGTGTATGGTTCGAGTTTACTTCTGACGTGTCCATGCATGTACTATATATAATAGTTAATGTAAGTTGCTTTTTTATACAGTAATTTTTTTTATACTAAAGAGTGCAACATATCTTACATTCAGCAATAGACTGGAGTTGTTTTTCAAGTTCTTCCATTAAGTTCTTTATCAATTCTTCAAGTTCAGGGAACTGCAAAGTTTTTAGTTGACCTAATTTCAAAGACATACATGTATGGAATACAAACGTTTCTTTCATTAGCTTTAATTAACTAATGGAAAAGTTCCAAGTCCATGTATTGGATATAAAGAAACTCGCTTTTTGAAGCTATTTAATCATGAATTATTAGCCTACTCATTTATGCTGATAATTAATGAATAACTATTACTAAATATTAAAAAAAAAAAGGTTTCCTTATCCCCGCGGGAGATGTTATGAAGGGCTACACATCGACATTTAATTTTCGTTTAAAACAACCAAGAGTGTGAAGAAGGTCGCCAGTTTGCTGGGAGAGAATATCACCAAACCACGTGCCCAAAGATCGCATAAGAAAGTTAAGCACATTCCATTATGAAAATAATTACATTAATTCGCGAACATACGTGTGAGGGGTACCCGCGAAATAGGTTGAGATCCGCTGCCTTAAGTTTCCTCTTGGCCTTTACAGTTCTGAAGCCACGGCTGTAGGGACTTTCAAATCAAAAGTTGAGCAATCTAGACTGTTTGGCAATCCGTCCAACCATACAGATGTGAAAATTATATCATTTATTCATGCAAAGACATCGGGGCAGTTTAACTCTTAAGCACTTTCCATACAGCACTACAACATCTGTTTTACTACCTTAAGCATGTTCATAAAAATGAAAAGTAAAAAAAAAAGCCCATGCAAAGGACCAATTGGCATTAGTGACCCTTGGTAGCCGTTTACTCCTTGTCTATATATGGTTACAGTTCTGCAATGTACTTACTTATTTTGAAGTCATCAGTCTTTATGTATTGAATGCCCATTGAATCCCACATAGCACACAGTGTCTGTAGTTGGCGTAGTATGGAGTTGTCATCTAGCACATTATCCAGAAATATTTTGGATGTAAGGCCGATAATCTACAATAAATTATTGCGCACTACAAGTATACAATTAAAAAATCTTTTAGAACGCTTACTGTTTAGTTATTTAGTACGCGTACTGTTTAACTATTTGGTACGCTTACTGTTTAGTTATTTAGTACGCTTACTGTTTAGTTATTTAGTACGCTTACTGTTTAGTTATTTAGTACTCTTACTGTTTATTTATTTAGTACGCTTACTGTTTAACTAGTTGGTACGCTTACTGTTTAGTTATTTAGTACGCTTACTTTTTAGTTATTTAATACGCGTACTGTTTATTTATTTAGTACGCGTACTGTTTAGTTATTTAGTACGCGTACTGTTTAGTTATTTAGTACGCGTACTGTTTAGTCCGCTTACTGTTAATTTTTTTTTTACTCGCAACCTAATTTCGAGAACCACTGGTCTATAACATTTATACACCCTTTACAGCAGGCATGTACAACTGGCAACCTTCGGGTCGCACGCGCAAATTTGAGACCACGTGTGCACAGGAGGTACCATGGTCATAAAGGTATCTCCTGTGTTAGACTATCGTGGTCTGGGAGACATACCTTGGTCCATGGTAAAAAAATTATTGTGGTTCTCCAGTTCAGGCATGTTACACCCTCCACTCTGTCCGAGTGGCAGGGAAAAAAACCTTGCCTTGCCACAACTGGCCGATCAGCAGTAAGCACACCATGCTGGTCTGGCCAGGTCTTAAAACCCTTTAATCAGCCATCCCAGCAGATGTCAGCCGGTACACTCACCCCCCCCGCTCTGTAGGCATGGCAGACATGCATTATCGCCGCCAACAATGCTGGTGTGGTAGGCACACTTTACCCTGTCATGCTGGCAATGGCGGCGTAAAAAATAAAACAACAACACATGTGCAGCCTGAACATAGGACACAAAAGTTTGTTTAGATTTCATTTCAACTGTTTCACCTGCGATTTATTGTGTGTGTGGTGGAGGTGTAATTCATTATACATTTTTAACATAATTAGACCAGGGGGTATTCAAACTTTTGTTTTGGCGGCCCACAATGGGCTTATAATTTAAACTACCATAGGCAGTGATATAAGGCAAATACTATACTGAACATCATTTAAACTACCTTAGGTAGTGATACGTGGGAAATATTTAAACTGTACTTCAATTAAACTACCTTAGGCACTGATGTGTTTGATTTTCTTTTTTTCTGTAGTTTTAATCTCAGGTACTCATGTCTGATTTTTTTGTAAGGATCTTTCTTGCTACGATGAAGACATTCATCAAACAGTATCAACGGGAAATCACTCAGTTTTACGTGGGACTTATCGAGACAATGTTCAAAGAAATTCAAAGTTGCAATGACCACATCAAATTTGTTGCAGATCAAAACTTCTTGTGTACTTGTATCGGTGAGTTTGATTACCTGATAAATATATTAAAATGATTTTACACCAATGAATTATTTCAAAAAGATACATGAAACAAACATGGTTAAATAAAAATTAAAGTATTAGCTGTCCAGATAAATTTGATTTTGATCTAAAAGGGGCTAAAAAGCTATAATTAAAAACGATTTTAGTAAAGGTAAAAAGATGCTTATAAATATACTAGCAGTGTGCCCGGCGTTGCTCGGGGAAGCTAGTGCTCACGGGTCCATCGAAATTGACTGTTACAAAAGACAAATCTAGGAAAAGCTAAGTTCACAGCATTAAAAAAAAGAACACAGACAACTAAATACTCCTTTGGGGATTGGGTGAGGTGGGGAGCACTGGGAGGTACCATTCAACCACGTGTGCTGTGTCTCCAGTGGGGAGGTGGTGGTAAACGTGTAGTTCATTAGCCAAACCGACCCCACTTTCGAGCACGCCACATAAGCTGACCATGGGGGCAACTACATGTAAATCGATTCTCCACAATTTTGCAAAGTTTGATGTATTGACACTATTGTGTGTGTCACATGACATTTTGACCATTTCTAAAGCATAAGTCCGACACCATTAGTGGAATGTCATGGTGCTTGGAAAATTGGAAACAATCTATATTTCATCCATCACACATTGCATTTTACCTCTCACCGCTTATAACTTATTCATTATAAATTGGTATATAAGTAATTATTTTTCTTATTGTTAAAATAATGGAAACTATGTTTAATAAAGATGAATTTTGAAAAATGTCTCTGCTTTTGTGTCTGGTTTTTATAATGTAGGCACGGACTGCATTGTCTGCCTTAAATCCCGTTCCATGTATCACATCTAGTACTTGTGCCCATTGAATCCCACATAGCACACAGTGTCTGTAGTTGGCGTAGTATGGAGTTGTCAACTAGCACAGTATCCAGAAATATTCTGGATGTAAGGCCGATAATCTACAATAAATTATTGCGCACTACAAGTATTCAATTAAAAAAAAACAACTTTTTAGAACACTTACTGTTTAGTTATTTAGTACGCGTACTGTTTAGTTATTTAGTACGCGAACTGCTTAGTTATTTAGTACGCTTACTTTTTAGTTATTTAGTACACGAACTGTTTAGTTATTTAGTACGCGAACTGTTTAGTTATTTAGTACGCAAACTGTTTAGTTATTTAGTACGCTTACTTTTTAGTTATTTAGTACGCGAACTGTTTAGTTATTTAGTACGCGAACTGTTTAGTTATTTAGTACGCTTACTTTTTTAGTTATTTAGTACGCGAACTGTTTAGTTATTTAGTACGCGAACTGTTTAGTTATTTAGTACGCGTACTGTTTAGTTATATATATATATATATATATCGGTGTATATATAATTTCTGTTTATTAGCTCCGTTATAGTTAATTTCTGGAACGAGATTCTCAATTTTTTAAATGAAACTACACTCTGTTAGTGTATTCAGGAAAGAGTATGTTAAGTATTATAAATGAAATGAATTTGCTGGAGATTATGTATGAAATGAATCTGCCAGAGTTTTTAAATGATCAGGTGTATGGTTCGAGTTTACTTCTGACGTGTCCATGCATGTACTATATATAATAGTTAATGTAAGTTGCTTTTTTATACAGTAATTTTTTTTATACTAAAGAGTGCAACATATCTTACATTCAGCAATAGACTGGAGTTGTTTTTCAAGTTCTTCCATTAAGTTCTTTATCAATTCTTCAAGTTCAGGGAACTGCAAAGTTTTTAGTTGACCTAATTTCAAAGACATACATGTATGGAATACAAACGTTTCTTTCATTAGCTTTAATTAACTAATGGAAAAGTTCCAAGTCCATGTATTGGATATAAAGAAACTCGCTTTTTGAAGCTATTTAATCATGAATTATTAGCCTACTCATTTATGCTGATAATTAATGAATAACTATTACTAAATATTAAAAAAAAAGGTTTCCTTATCCCCGCGGGAGATGTTATGAAGGGCTACACATCGACATTTAATTTTCGTTTAAAACAACCAAGAGTGTGAAGAAGGTCGCCAGTTTGCTGGGAGAGAATATCACCAAACCACGTGCCCAAAGATCGCATAAGAAAGTTAAGCACATTCCATTATGAAAATAATTACATTAATTCGCGAACATACGTGTGAGGGGTACCCGCGAAATAGGTTGAGATCCGCTGCCTTAAGTTTCCTCTTGGCCTTTACAGTTCTGAAGCCACGGCTGTAGGGACTTTCAAATCAAAAGTTGAGCAATCTAGACTGTTTGGCAATCCGTCCAACCATACAGATGTGAAAATTATATCATTTATTCATGCAAAGACATCGGGGCAGTTTAACTCTTAAGCACTTTCCATACAGCACTACAACATCTGTTTTACTACCTTAAGCATGTTCATAAAAATGAAAAGTAAAAAAAAAAAGCCCATGCAAAGGACCAATTGGCATTAGTGACCCTTGGTAGCCGTTTACTCCTTGTCTATATATGGTTACAGTTCTGCAATGTACTTACTTATTTTGAAGTCATCAGTCTTTATGTATTGAATGCCCATTGAATCCCACATAGCACACAGTGTCTGTAGTTGGCGTAGTATGGAGTTGTCATCTAGCACATTATCCAGAAATATTTTGGATGTAAGGCCGATAATCTACAATAAATTATTGCGCACTACAAGTATACAATTAAAAAATCTTTTAGAACGCTTACTGTTTAGTTATTTAGTACGCGTACTGTTTAACTATTTGGTACGCTTACTGTTTAGTTATTTAGTACGCTTACTGTTTAGTTATTTAGTACGCTTACTGTTTAGTTATTTAGTACTCTTACTGTTTATTTATTTAGTACGCTTACTGTTTAACTAGTTGGTACGCTTACTGTTTAGTTATTTAGTACGCTTACTTTTTAGTTATTTAATACGCGTACTGTTTATTTATTTAGTACGCGTACTGTTTAGTTATTTAGTACGCGTACTGTTTAGTTATTTAGTACGCGTACTGTTTAGTCCGCTTACTGTTAATTTTTTTTTTACTCGCAACCTAATTTCGAGAACCACTGGTCTATAACATTTATACACCCTTTACAGCAGGCATGTACAACTGGCAACCTTCGGGTCGCACGCGCAAATTTGAGACCACGTGTGCACAGGAGGTACCATGGTCATAAAGGTATCTCCTGTGTTAGACTATCGTGGTCTGGGAGACATACCTTGGTCCATGGTAAAAAAATTATTGTGGTTCTCCAGTTCAGGCATGTTACACCCTCCACTCTGTCCGAGTGGCAGGGAAAAAAAACCTTGCCTTGCCACAACTGGCCGATCAGCAGTAAGCACACCATGCTGGTCTGGCCAGGTCTTAAAACCCTTTAATCAGCCATCCCAGCAGATGTCAGCCGGTACACTCACCCCCCCCCCGCTCTGTAGGCATGGCAGACATGCATTATCGCCGCCAACAATGCTGGTGTGGTAGGCACACTTTACCCTGTCATGCTGGCAATGGCGGCGTAAAAAATAAAACAACAACACATGTGCAGCCTGAACATAGGACACAAAAGTTTGTTTAGATTTCATTTCAACTGTTTCACCTGCGATTTATTGTGTGTGTGGTGGAGGTGTAATTCATTATACATTTTTAACATAATTAGACCAGGGGGTATTCAAACTTTTGTTTTGGCGGCCCACAATGGGCTTATAATTTAAACTACCATAGGCAGTGATATAAGGCAAATACTATACTGAACATCATTTAAACTACCTTAGGTAGTGATACGTGGGAAATATTTAAACTGTACTTCAATTAAACTACCTTAGGCACTGATGTGTTTGATTTTCTTTTTTTCTGTAGTTTTAATCTCAGGTACTCATGTCTGATTTTTTTGTAAGGATCTTTCTTGCTACGATGAAGACATTCATCAAACAGTATCAACGGGAAATCACTCAGTTTTACGTGGGACTTATCGAGACAATGTTCAAAGAAATTCAAAGTTGCAATGACCACATCAAATTTGTTGCAGATCAAAACTTCTTGTGTACTTGTATCGGTGAGTTTGATTACCTGATAAATATATTAAAATGATTTTACACCAATGAATTATTTCAAAAAGATACATGAAACAAACATGGTTAAATAAAAATTAAAGTATTAGCTGTCCAGATAAATTTGATTTTGATCTAAAAGGGGCTAAAAAGCTATAATTAAAAACGATTTTAGTAAAGGTAAAAAAGATGCTTATAAATATACTAGCAGTGTGCCCGGCGTTGCTCGGGGAAGCTAGTGCTCACGGGTCCATCGAAATTGACTGTTACAAAAGACAAATCTAGGAAAAGCTAAGTTCACAGCATTAAAAAAAAGAACACAGACAACTAAATACTCCTTTGGGGATTGGGTGAGGTGGGGAGCACTGGGAGGTACCATTCAACCACGTGTGCTGTGTCTCCAGTGGGGAGGTGGTGGTAAACGTGTAGTTCATTAGCCAAACCGACCCCACTTTCGAGCACGCCACATAAGCTGACCATGGGGGCAACTACATGTAAATCGATTCTCCACAATTTTGCAAAGTTTGATGTATTGACACTATTGTGTGTGTCACATGACATTTTGACCATTTCTAAAGCATAAGTCCGACACCATTAGTGGAATGTCATGGTGCTTGGAAAATTGGAAACAATCTATATTTCATCCATCACACATTGCATTTTACCTCTCACCGCTTATAACTTATTCATTATAAATTGGTATATAAGTAATTATTTTTCTTATTGTTAAAATAATGGAAACTATGTTTAATAAAGATGAATTTTGAAAAATGTCTCTGCTTTTGTGTCTGGTTTTTATAATGTAGGCACGGACTGCATTGTCTGCCTTAAATCCCGTTCCATGTATCACATCTAGTACTTGTGCCCATTGAATCCCACATAGCACACAGTGTCTGTAGTTGGCGTAGTATGGAGTTGTCAACTAGCACAGTATCCAGAAATATTCTGGATGTAAGGCCGATAATCTACAATAAATTATTGCGCACTACAAGTATTCAATTAAAAAAAAAACAACTTTTAGAACACTTACTGTTTAGTTATTTAGTACGCGTACTGTTTAGTTATTTAGTACGCGAACTGCTTAGTTATTTAGTACGCTTACTTTTTAGTTATTTAGTACACGAACTGTTTAGTTATTTAGTACGCGAACTGTTTAGTTATTTAGTACGCAAACTGTTTAGTTATTTAGTACGCTTACTTTTTAGTTATTTAGTACGCGAACTGTTTAGTTATTTAGTACGCGAACTGTTTAGTTATTTAGTACGCTTACTTTTTAGTTATTTAGTACGCGAACTGTTTAGTTATTTAGTACGCGAACTGTTTAGTTATTTAGTACGCGTACTGTTTAGTTATATATATATATATATATATCGGTGTATATATAATTTCTGTTTATTAGCTCCGTTATAGTTAATTTCTGGAACGAGATTCTCAATTTTTTAAAATGAAACTACACTCTGTTAGTGTATTCAGGAAAGAGTATGTTAAGTATTATAAATGAAATGAATTTGCTGGAGATTATGTATGAAATGAATCTGCCAGAGTTTTTAAATGATCAGGTGTATGGTTCGAGTTTACTTCTGACGTGTCCATGCATGTACTATATATAATAGTTAATGTAAGTTGCTTTTTTATACAGTAATTTTTTTTATACTAAAGAGTGCAACATATCTTACATTCAGCAATAGACTGGAGTTGTTTTTCAAGTTCTTCCATTAAGTTCTTTATCAATTCTTCAAGTTCAGGGAACTGCAAAGTTTTTAGTTGACCTAATTTCAAAGACATACATGTATGGAATACAAACGTTTCTTTCATTAGCTTTAATTAACTAATGGAAAAGTTCCAAGTCCATGTATTGGATATAAAGAAACTCGCTTTTTGAAGCTATTTAATCATGAATTATTAGCCTACTCATTTATGCTGATAATTAATGAATAACTATTACTAAATATTAAAAAAAAAGGTTTCCTTATCCCCGCGGGAGATGTTATGAAGGGCTACACATCGACATTTAATTTTCGTGTCTGGTTTTTATAATGTAGGCACGGACTGCATTGTCTGCCTTAAATCCCGTTCCATGTATCACATCTAGTACTTGTGCCCATTGAATCCCACATAGCACACAGTGTCTGTAGTTGGCGTAGTATGGAGTTGTCAACTAGCACAGTATCCAGAAATATTCTGGATGTAAGGCCGATAATCTACAATAAATTATTGCGCACTACAAGTATTCAATTAAAAAAAAAAACAACTTTTAGAACACTTACTGTTTAGTTATTTAGTACGCGTACTGTTTAGTTATTTAGTACGCGAACTGCTTAGTTATTTAGTACACTTACTTTTTAGTTATTTAGTACACGAACTGTTTAGTTATTTAGTACGCGAACTGTTTAGTTATTTAGTACGCAAACTGTTTAGTTATTTAGTACGCTTACTTTTTAGTTATTTAGTACGCGAACTGTTTAGTTATTTAGTACGCGAACTGTTTAGTTATTTAGTACGCTTACTTTTTAGTTATTTAGTACGCGAACTGTTTAGTTATTTAGTACGCGAACTGTTTAGTTATTTAGTACGCGTACTGTTTAGTTATTTAGTACGCAAACTGTTTAGTTATTAAGTATGCGAACTGTTTAGTTATTTAGTACGCGTACTGTTTAGTTATTTACTACGCTTACTTTTTAGTTATTTAGTACGCGAACTGTTTAGTTATTTAGTACGCGAACTGTTTAGTTATTTAGTACGTGTACTGTTTAGTTATTTAGTACGCAAACTGTTTAGTTATTTAATACGCATACTGTTTAGTTATTTAGTATGCGAACTGTTTAGTTATTTAGTACGCGAACTGTTTAGTTAATTGGTACGCTTACTTTTTAGTTATTTAGTATGCTTACGTTTTATTTATTTAGTACACGTACTGTTTAGTTATTTAGTACGCGAACTGTTTAGTTATTTAGTACGCTTACTTTTTAGTTATTTAGTATGCGAACTGTTTAGTTATTTAGAACGCGTACTTGTTTAGTTTATTTAGTACGCTAACTGTTTAGTTATTTAGTACGCTACTTTTTAGTTATTTAATACGCGAACTGTTTAGTTATTTAGTACGCGTACTGTTTAGTTTTTTAGTACGCTTACTTTTTAGTTATTTAGTATGCGAACTGTTTAGTTATTCAGTACGCGAACTGTTCAGTTATTTAGTATGCATACTGTTTAGTTATTAAGTACGCGAACTATTTAGTTATTTAGTACGCGTACTGTTTAATTATTTACTACGCTTACTTTTTAGTTATTTAGTACGCGAACTGTTTAGTTATTTAGTACGCGTACTGTTTAGTTATTTACTACGCTTACTTTTTAGTTATTAAGTACGCGAACTGTTTAGTTATTTAGTACGCTTATACTGTTTAGTTATTTACTACGCTTACTTTTTTAGTTATTTAGTACGCGAACTGTTTAGTTATTTAGTACGCAAACTGTTTAGTTATTTAGTACGCTGATGTTTAATTATTTAGTACTGCACAACTGTTTAGTTATTAAGTATGCTAACTGTTTAGTTATTTAGTACGCGTACTGTTTAGTTATTTACTACGCTTACTTTTTAGTTATTAAGTACGCGAACTGTTTAGTTATTTAGTACGCGTACTGTTTAGTTATTTACTACGCTTACTTTTTAGTTATTAAGTACGCGAACTGTTTAGTTATTTAGTACGCGTACTGTTTAGTTATTTACTACGCTTACTTTTTATTTATTTAGTACGCGAACTGTTTAGTTATTTAGTTTGCAAACTGTTAAGTTATTTAGTACGCATACTGTTTAATTATTTAGTACGCGAACTGTTTAGTTATTAAGTACGCGTACAGTTTAGTTATTTAGTATGCGAACTGTTTAGTTATTTAGTACGCAAACTGTTTAGTTATTTAGTACGCTAACTGTTTAGTTATTTAGTACGCTAACTGTTTAGTTATTTAGTACGCGTAGTGTTTAGTTATTTAGTACGCTAAGTGTTTAGTTATTTAGCATGCGAACTGTTTAGTTATTTAGTACGCGTACAGTTTAGTTATTTAGTACGCTAACTGTTAAGTTATTTAGTATGTTTCCTTTTTAGTTATTTAGTACGCGAACTGTTTAGTTATTTAGTACGCGAACTGTTTAGTTATTTAGTACGCTTACTTTTCAGTTATTTAGTACGCGAACTGTTTAGTTATTTAGTATGCGAACTGTTTAGTTATTTAGTATGCGAACTGTTTAGTTATTTAGTACGCTAACTGTTTAGTTATTTAGTATGCGAACTGTTTAGTTATTTAGTACGCTAACTGTTTAGTTATTTAGTACGCGAACTGTTTAGTTATTTAGTACGCGAACTGTTTAGTTATTTAGTACGCTTACTTTTTAGTTATTTAAGAAGGCTTACTTTTTAGTTATTTAGTACGCGAACTGTTTAGTTATTTAGTACGCGAACTGTTTAGTTATTTAGTACGCTTACTTTTTAGTTATTTAGTATGCGAACTGTTTAGTTTTTTAGTACGCGAAATGTTTAGTTATTTAGTACGCGTACTGTTTAGTTATTTAGTACGCGAACTGTTTAGTTATTTAGTACGCTAACTGTTTAGTTATTTAGTACGCTAACTGTTTAGTTATTTAGTACGCGTAGTGTTTAGTTATTTAGTACGCTAAGTGTTTAGTTATTTAGCATGCGAACTGTTTAGTTATTTAGTACGCGTACAGTTTAGTTATTTAGTACGCTAACTGTTTAGTTATTTAGTATGCTTACTTTTTAGTTATTTAGTACGCGAACTGTTTAGTTATTTAGTACGCTTACTTTTCAGTTATTTAGTACGCGAACTGTTTAGTTATTTAGTATGCGAACTGTTTAGTTATTTAGTATGCGAACTGTTTAGTTATTTAGTACGCTAACTGTTTAGTTATTTAGTATGCGAACTGTTTAGTTATTTAGTACGCTAACTGTTTAGTTATTTAGTACGCTTATTTTTTAGTTTTTTAATACGCAAACTGTTTAGTTATTTAGTACGCTAACATTTTATTTATTTAGTACGCGAACAGTTTAGTTATTTAAGAAGGCTTACTTTTTAGTTATTTAGTACGCAAACTGTTTAGTTATTTAGTACGCGAACTGCTTAGTTATTTAGTACGCTTACTTTTTAGTTATTTAAGAAGGCTTACTTTTTAGTTATTTAGTACGCGAACTGTTTAGTTATTTAGTACGCGAACTGTTTAGTTATTTAGTACGCGAACTGTTTAGTTATTTAGTACGCGAACTGTTTAGTTATTTAGTACGCTTAATTTTTAGTTATTTAGTATGCGAACTGTTTAGTTTTTTAGTACGCGAAATGTTTAGTTATTTAGTACGCATACTGTTTAGTTATTTAGTACGCGAACTGTTTAGTTATTTACTATGTGAACTGTTTAGTTTTTTAGTACGCGAACTGTTTAGTTATTTAGTACGCATACTGTTTAGTTATTTAGTACGCGAACTGTTTAGTTATTTAGTACGCGTAGTGTTTAGTTATTTAGTACGCTAACTTTTTAGTTATTTAGTACGCTTACTTTTTAGTTTTTTAATACGCGAACTGTTTAGTTATTTAGTACGCGTACTGTTTAGTTTTTTAGTACGCTTACTTTTTAGTTATTTAGTATGCGAACTGTTTAGTTATTTAGTACGCGAACTGTTCAGTTATTTAGTATGCACACTGTTTAGTTATTAAGTATGCGAACTGTTTAGTTATATAGTACGCGTACTGTTTAGTTATTTACTACGCTTACTTTTTAGTTATTTAGTACGCGAACTGTTTAGTTATTTAGTACGCGAACTGTTTAGTTATTTAGTACGCGAACTGTTTAGTTATTTAGTACGCGAACTGTTTAGTTATTTAGTACGCGAACTGTTTAGTTATTTAGTACGCTTACTTTTTAGTTATTTAGTACGCTAACTGTTTAGTTATTTAGTACGCTTATTTTTTAGTTATTTAATACGCGTACTGTTTATTATTTAGTACGCTTACTTTTTAGTTATTTAATACGCGTACTGTTTATTTATTTAGTACGGGTACTGTTTAGTTTATTTAGTACGCGTACTGTTTAGTTATTTAGTACGCGTACTGTTTAGACCGCTTACTGTTAATTTTTTTTTTACTCGTAACCTAATTTCGAGAACCACTGGTCTATAACATTTATACACCCTTTACAGCAGGCATGTCAAACTAGCGGACCTGCGGATCTCATGCGCCCATCTGAGACCACGTGTGCACAGGAGGTGCCATGGTCATAAAGGTATCTCCTGTGTTAGAGGTAAAATAATGACGCGATTTGATTAGCACCGCTCACCTAATCGATTGTCTGATGACGCGTTTTCGGTGGTGAATGCGAGGTATTGAATGCAATTGTTTGAAGTTATGGTGTCATTTTTAGGTTTTTGACGTGTATGTAGCTTTTGGGCTATGAAATGCTAACAAAATACCAGCCAACAGAAAGGATATTATAGGCAATTGAGCTTTTGGCTCCGTAGGAAGGAGAAGCTGTGACAGAGAGATTACCATGTTCTTTAAAATTAATCGCCCCTGGATACTTTTTTTTTCGTTTTTGCTTTTTACCGTGTTTGTCAACAGGCGTTCCTTGTCAATCATCCCATAGACTTCTTGTGCTCGTAAATTATTTCGAACAACAACAACTAATTTTAGAGGATCCATTGTCTGCTTTTCTTCACCTAAAATTAAAAAAAAAAAATTATAACATTACAATGAGAACTTAAACAACTAATGATAATTGGAGCATTAAAATTTTTCTAAAGGGTCAAATAAGAGAATCTAGCAAAAAATTAATCAGAAAAATATACAATCAAATCTCAATTAAAATTGAATCAATAGTGTTACAATATACGCTGAATAACACAGACACCTCATGCCATTCGACTAGTAATCTCAGTAATGGTATTAGCCCTGATTTCATCAAAACCTTTATATATTTATTTTTAAATTTAATGCAAAAATAAAACAACTGTAAGTAAATTTTGCATTGAACAAACAATTATTATAAAACTTGAAGAATTTTTTTTCCTGTAAAATAGAAAGGTACGGTAGCGGTTTTTTTTTTGTTTGTTTTTTTGTAATTTATATTTTATA
This sequence comes from Bulinus truncatus, assembly GCA_021962125.1. NCBI lineage: Eukaryota > Metazoa > Mollusca > Gastropoda > Planorbidae > Bulinus > Bulinus truncatus. The sequence continues at coordinate 907,206 of JAGDYQ010000184.1, read as the reverse complement.
CATCATACATTTAGTATAATCACCGTCTTTCACTGTTTGCATTTCTTTCACCTGGAAATCTGTCTTTGAAGTTTGAATATTTTAATACCTTTGAATGTGTTGAGACATTATTTTTTTTTAACGTTTCTAAAGATTTAAGCTTGGAATGTTCACCTTTTTCAGTTGACTTTGTGGCCGACTTTTCTTTCAACTTGCACATGACAATCTGAACTAATTTATTTGTGAGAACAGTTTTGTCAGGAGCCACAATGAGACCTGGCTCACTGGTTTTCCACGCATCATTGACATCTCTCTTTTTGACATGTTCTGTGTGGATAGCAAGAAATAAATCATTTTAGAATAGGCCGTTCTCAAAGCCTTACTTAGAGGTACATTTTGAGGGCTCTAGGCAAAAATGCTTTAAAGCCCGCTGATTTCAAATATTAGCTCTTAAAAATCAAGATAATACAGGTCTGTCTGCACGCTCTTAACTAACACGTGGACATGAATTGTAGCAATATTATAGGCTTGCCAAAATGTAAAACTAGTCCATTGCAATTTTTTTATTGCTGTCTAATCTGTGGTAAACACGAGATATCGTATTTCCGACAGAGAGCACCTTTAGCAGTGCATGTGTTACCGGCAAAGTGTGAAATCCGGAATTCTATAGAATGCCTAGGCAATGTATAGAATGCCTGAATTTTTCAGGCAAGGTATGAAATGAATTGCTATTTCATACATTCTATAGAATGCCGAGTTCCCGTTCGGCAAAGTATGTAACTGGCCTTGTTAGGAACTAGAGTAGATTTAGAGACAGACAATGCCCTTCGACGTTGTAAGATAAGAAGATATATCAGAGTAATGCAAATAATGGTTGACAAGGTGACAGACGACTTAGGACAAGGTGGTCAGAAAACAATAGAGTAGTAAACAGCAAAGGTGTGACGACTTTAGAAGTAGACCGGGAGGCGACAACGGACAGTTTAGGAGAGACAACAATGAAGACCAGGGGGCGCTCATTAGGTGAGAACTATTCTGAAGGAGACAGTGACGTAATTAGGGAAATTAAGGTGGGGACATTGGGAGCCACTGTGCGAGTTCCGATTCCCGATGTTGACAAAGGGCGGGGAGACTCACGAAATCTGTTGGCAGTTGTTATGAGCATGACAGAAGATGGCGTTTACGGCCTTGGAACTGCACATGGAATCTTAAAGCAACTATATACCAGATCAGAATTCACCGTATGTCCAAAAGATTTAATAAAAAGCGGAAGACGTTCCTGACCTTGAAATAGCTCTCCGATCTGCTGCTACTTCTCAGTCTACAGGAAGCGGCCAAGGATTCGTCATATGTATATGCAAGACAAAATGCCAAACTATGAGGTGACTTTGTGTGAAAAAGAAAATTAAATGCAATTCAAAATGCCATTCTAGTCTTCCCTGCTGCAACAAGTAGCTCATTCCAGTTGTGTTCTGCTTGTTTTCACCAGAAACAACATGTTTTTATTATTTATCAATTATTCACTAATTCGTGAAATATGAACATGACAGATCAAAATACCAAAATACGAAGTGTTTTGTGTGAAAGAAGAAAATTAAGTACAATACAATTATAAGTGTGAATCCAGTCTTACCTGCTGAAGTAAATACTTCAATATCAGCTCTGCTGTCGTTGTTTTTTTCCGGAATGAACATGCTTTATTTTGCATTCATTCTATATTTAAATACGTTTTTATCAATAAAGGCTTTTGTTGTTCTTTTCTGATACTTTGCCAAAACGACACTAGTCATTCTATACATTGCCTAGGCATTCTATAGGATGCCGGCATTTCACACTTTGCCGGTAACACATGCACTGTGTAAACATGGAAATAACTTGAATAAACGGTTACTAATACAATGACGCGGACGAAACATAACATTTATAATTATAATGTCTTTGCTTTAAAGTACAATGTAATTCATCTTTCAAGTAAAGAATAATAGTTTAAATTTACCATGTTTATTAGTTTAAATTCACTATGTTTGATAGTTTATGTTTGCCATGTTTGAAAGTTTAAATTTACCATGTTTCCTCCTCTGATTGAATGGATCACCTCTAGGAGCCATCGACTCGAGTTAATCTTTAAAACGTGCTGTTGGATGACTTCACTTTATACAACCAATGTAGCTGTTATTAACTTGGCGTGAGTTTTATGCAGAAAAGGTAATAGTCCATTGTTTATGATGTAGGTTATCACAAGTTTTTATTATGAACCCTAAATAAATTTGGCAATATAAAAATAAAAAGAATCAAGGAGAAATGTATAATTTATGTGAATTTAATTTATTGACATGTGCCTGATTTTTTTTTTAATTTACAGAATCTATCTTGCTAGGGATGAAGACATTCATTGAACAGTTGATTTAATAAGGACATAGTTTAGTTTCGTAATGGGACTTTTATAGACAAAGTAAAAACGACTACATCGTTGTTTGTGTTCATGTTTACTAACAAACTATGATGTTACTATATTTAGACTAAGCTAGCAGAGTTGTCAGTACATTATTTTTTAGAGCATTTTCGAAAAAAAATGCTCTATTGTCCCCGTTTTGTCTGTCTGTCTGTCCGTCCGTCCGTCCGTCCGTCCGTCATCACCCTAGATCTCAACAACCATAAGTCCTAGACCCATGATGTATATATCATTTTGTAGGTCTTGGCCTGCCATGTGTACATCAAAAGTTCATTTCGCGATAGGACCTCTGAGGGCCGGGCTTCAGGGCTCCTAAGGGGCTTATATATTATATATACACATTGTAGCCCGTTCATTTGGTGCGAAATACTGCAGCACGTAGTTTCACCAAGATTTATTAAGAAACTCATCAAATGAAATAGTAAGCTTGTGTTCTGAGTTTAATTGAAAGTATCAGAGTTATACAACAATTGACGGAGTTTTCGGACGATTAAATGACTACAATTTCGAATGTTTTCAATAATGAGTCCTATTTCAGTAACCACAAACCACTTGTAGTTAGATTTAAGAGAAAATATTTATTTTTCATATATAAAGAAACGGCTTTATAATATTCTTTTTTACAGATATATGCATTACACAATTGAATTTATAAACATTTCCAAAATTTACAAATATTTACTGAAAGCTAACAAACGTACTGATACATAACACGAAAATGCGCTAACAAGTCCTGTGTCCAGAATGGAACAGGCTTAATTGCTTGTTTTTTATTTTCTGTACTTTTCTAATTTAGCAAAAAAAAATCCTAAAATACACTACGTATACTTAAAACTCTTTAACTTTTATAAAGTTGCCGAATTTCAATAAATTGTTATGAAGAATGAAGACCAATAAAAAAACTATAAATATATCATTTTTTTTTCATTATTTGGACTTACTTCAAAATAAATAGCATTTATAGAGTTTTCTTAGAAAATGAAACTAAAAAAGGGCGGCATTTTTGTCCTTGCCTATATCACAAAAATGTCTAGGGCCGGCACTGGACTCAGTAAAACTGACCCGTCTTGTCTAAACCCCATTCTTTTGTGTATTCTGATATTCCTGACTTTTCCAATCGATAGATGTGATCGAGGTTATAGAATATTAGGTAAACTACCTTCCGTCATGCTGTTTGATCCAGTCAAATGTATGCACCCATTGCTATTCGCTGTTAAAAAAGAAAGTTTCCCTACCCCCAGACCGGCTTCGAAAAGCTTCTCTCTGCACTCACCACTGTTATCGGGAGTGTAAGCAAAATTCACAATGCCAAGTACGCATTCTGAAAGAGCAACCAAGCCCATTCCACATAGATAGTCTAATATAACTCTAGGCAACCAAGCCCATTCCACATAGATAGTCTAATATAACTCTAAGCAACCAAGCCCATTCCACATAGATAGTCTAATATAACTCTAGGCAACCAAGCCCATTCCACATAGATAGTCTAATATTACTCTAGGGCTTGATTTTTCTGTAATTCTCCTTGATAAACCAAATAATTCATCGCACATTAATGTCTGCTGAATCTTCGTTTTCAGATGTTAAAGCTAATTGAAGGTCCATGCAATCTTTGAAAACCTCTCTTTTATCATATTTCTCTGAAATTCATTTCTGGCTCGAGAATTGGATCATCTGAAACTTCATAGTCAAATTGTCTTTTTCTTAGTCGAGATCTTATTTGTATTTCCGTAGGTAAATTGCACTCAATACCAAATTCTTCAGCCAATGATTTATCTGTTGTAATTGCTTTGGCAAAACCTTCATCTGTTCTATAATTCTGCAGTCAATTGTTGAATTGATTTGTTTAAATCAAGATCTTTTCTTGAAATGTTTTGCTAGATATATTAATCTCAAATAAAACATCATACCAAATCACTAATGAACAAATAAACTTGAAATCGAGCATTTTTTTGCAATTCCCTTAGCTTCTGCACGGGACTGGGTTCCACGTGGTCCAGAAAGTGAAATGTCATCAGCAATTGAAACGAGTGCATCGTAAATTTCAACTGTTTTGTATCGAATTACCTTCACAGCATTAACTCGACTTTCCCAGCGTGATGCGCATAACTTTTTAACAGTTAAACCTGCTGCCTCTTTGTTTTTGACATATTCTAACAATACATTCCAGCGATGTGTTGATGCAGAAAAAAGGTGTATATATTTTGAATTACCTCAAAAAACTGTACTGCTTCCAAACAACAGTTTACGGCATCATTCACCACCAAATGCACATTGCATGGGACATAAAAGGCTCTGCGATTTAGCTCTTTAACTCTTGCTTTGACACCATTATGTGTTTCCCGCATGTTCGCTCCGTTAACGTAGCATGGTCCCCTCATATCATATAGACAAATGCCCGAATCTGACAGTTCTTTAAGTAAAATTTCCACCTTACTTGCACCTGTAGATTTTTCAAGTTCTACGGATACAATGAAATGTTCATTGATAGAAACTTCTGAAGGTTTGTCATTTGCCGATTCATTTGCTGTAACAAATCTAACAATCATTGTCATCTGTTGTTTGTGACTGACGTCTGGTGTGCAATCGAGAACTATAGCGTAATATTTTGCATTCTGGATCATTTATCATTTTCTGTTTTACCTTCTTACTTAACAGTTGAATGATCTCATTCTAAATATTTTTTCCTAAATAATGGTCATGAATTTCATCTGATTTTAAACGTTTTATATGTTCTTTCATTACCGGATCCAAGTCTGCAATGACTTTAACAAATTTTAAAAAGTTTCCTTTATGAGGTGTAGGCCTTTATAACCGATCAGACTTCCCTCTCGGGGGTACATTTTGAACTTCATGTACTCTGACCAAGGATATTCTTCTTTCTAATACATCCTTCCAGTGTTTCGCTTCACGATTTATAAGGCGCTGATTCACGTCATCAATAGTTTTATTATTTGTTATCCTCATTTTTAGTTCTTTCCAATCATGATAACTGGATAAATGATCTGGAGATTTTTCATGATGCTGCAATATACTTGAAATATTTTTCCAGTCACAACTACCATGTGTTGCTAAGGCAGATTTACTCCTGTTATATATTCTGCAACAAAAACAATACACCTGATCTACTGGCGTAGAATACATCAACCATTTCCTTTTTAAAGTTTCTCCGTTAGCAAGCTTGCGTGTATAGAGGTAATTAGAAAATTGTCTCCCACTTTCATCTTTTGGATAACCAGACTCAATTTGATCTGCTTTGGATCATGCTGAATAAGAAAACAACGAAAATTATCACTTATATCTGTCCATTTAGCATGATCATCCATTATATCTGGATCTAATTTTGTTAAATGCAAAATAAGAAAATAATTTTGAAAGTAGTGATGTCATAATAGTGATGTAATAAATTAAGATAGAGCGTTAATCCACGTGACTTATGTGTTGTCGCCATTTAATTCTACACTTTCTCAAATTCATTTTATTTTTAATTTTTATTTTTTTGATTTTATTTTATTTTGCTTGAATTTGCCGCTCCTTGAAATAATGCCACTCTAGGCAGCTGCCTATATCGCCTATACCTAATGCCGGCACTGACTGAGTCATTCGTTCTGAGACTAATGGTATGAGTTTATTTTGTATGGATGTGAACCAGTTTAGCCATATTAATCAAACAACATATTAAAATATGACATAGGATTAAAATATTGTCTCTACATGCATAACGAAAAACTATAAAGAAAAAAGAATATGCACACCCAAAATCAAACAGATGCCAAAAAATAAAATCTAATAAAATCCCATTACTAACAGACCATAATAAGCCCAAACCTCGTATATCATTCTATGATAATTTACATACATCTAAATTTATGTGATGCATGCCATGAAAAAAAAAACAACTGTTTACAGTAGCCTAAATATCTCCAGCTAAATTATGAAAACTCTCACACCAATAGCTACTGTATTTATTATATAATCACCTACGTTGGTTTTAAAAACAACCCATTACCTTAAAACTGCTGTTCATTAGCTGAGTTTCATACGGCATAGTACAGCTTATGTAACTCTTCCACGAAATAGCAAATTAACTGAAACACTGGAAAATCCGAATCTGACGAAGTACAAAATCGATCTTTATTCTCTAATCCTTGATACTTAAGAAAACAAACAATATAAAGGGTTTTATGATAATTAAATTTGAATTAACATTGCGTTCGTTTTTTATCTACTTATATACAGTGAGATTATGTTATATATTTACTTAAATAAAAATAATGTAGTTCTCAAAACCCTTTACAGTCCAAAGTATGTATAAATACGGTGATTTAAAAAGGGACTTTACCAGTTTGGTTTCACTTTTAGTTTGTAATGATGTCAGCCAAAGAGAGCAAACATCGTCTCCGTTTATTTTTTTTTCTCAAAAAAAAAAAGAAGAGCCATGGGACTGAAGGGATTAAGTTTTTGTTATCCATTAAATATGGAGGAGTGGTTGTTGATTCTGTTATATACTGCAAGTATTCACTTATTGCTTAACGCCAGGGGTTTGTTGAGGTGTGAAGCAGATCCGAGGGAAGGCTGAAAAAAATACGTGACTTTATGGGGAGTAAAAAAAAATAATTAAAAAGCTTTACATAATTTGTGAACGGCCCCTATATAAACTAAAATATACACTTCACTTTATTAATTAAAACGCTGAAGAATCATGCAGTGAAAATTCAAATAGACCGGACAGAAAATCAACATGTAATTTAGGTTACCTTTCTTCCTCCATTGGGGCTGTCCATAAATTACGTCAACAAAATAGGGGGAGGGGGGTAGAAAATTTTTGACAATTGTTGACAAGGGGGAGGGGGGGAGGTCAAGAAAAGTTGACGTCAACAATGTTACTTTTTAAAATTTAATATAATTACTTAATAAAGGAAAATTAAGCAGCATTTGTTGTCATGTGTTACACACTCGACCAACATTCAGTATTTTAATTAAACTAACTATATTCCTACTAATTTTGCCACATAAACATTTTGGAAGCCACCTTGACACACAAGGTTGAAAAATTGATGAAGAGTTGGAAAAATTATTTATCAAATATGCTGGCGAAACATTGACAGAAATATGAAAGCAAGTAAGCATAGACAATTTTCCAACAGCGGCGGAGTGTTTAGTGCCAAAAAACCATGTAAGAAAAAGTCAGTGCTTTCAACAAATTGTCAAATGTTGTGATTTAACTTGTTGACAACCGATAAAAAGCTCTCACTTTCATATTATTACTGATAGAGTTATCCTTCACAAATTCCAGTCTGCCAAACTAATGAGGGCTTTAAAGCACCAGATGTATCTGATATAAAGTCACATAGATTTCCATCTCTTTTCTTCAATCAGTCTGTGAAAGTTGAAATCATTCTACCTCGATCGACAAAGGCATTCAAAATTCTTCCATTTGATATATAATGTCCATCTATTCAGTTGCTATTGTTTGAACGGATCTGTAAAATTTGTCACCTTTATGTTGCTTTGCAAGCCATGTTAAAGAATCATGTTCAACAGCACCCATAATGTATGCCTAAGCCCAGTCAAATACTACATGCAAAGAATTCGCCCAATGCGAGTGGCTGTCAAAAGACAAAGAGAGCTCATGGCAATTATTGCTCATGGGTGATAGTAAGTACAGAATAGCTAGATGAAGAAAATGTTGACTTGTATGGTGTTGCGGCTCCACAAGAAATTATTCACCTAGAACATATGCCAATAATAACAATTTAGGAACATTTGACATCTCCATTGGAGATTATAAGATTTGGATTCGTTTGTAAAAAAAAATATGTTAATAAATTAAAACTGTATTTATAGTTTAACTTTTTAATCTCGTTTCTGCTTGAAGTTAGAACAAGTTTTTGTAAATAATTAAATAGTCTTTAAAGTGTTATATTAATTTAAATTATGTTCATAATTTAAAGGTGTAATGTGCATACATTTTTGTAACCATATAATCTCTTTTCTGTTCAGAGTAAGCCTTTGTAGTTATAAATGTGAAATATGTTCACAAGTTAAAAGTTTATTAAACTTTTTTTCTAAACATTTTACTTTTATTCACTTTTATGTTGTAGTTGTAAACTAGGCCTAGTCTATTTAAAATATTGCTTTTTTCCTTTTTATTGTTATTTGGGGGGGGGGAATTAAATGTTGACGTAATTTTATAGGGGGGGGGGGTCTCTGGAAGTTTGACAAGTTGTTGACAAGGGGGAGGGGGGAGGTAAAAATCGCCAAAAATTTGTTGACATAAATAATGGACAGCCCCATTATAGATTACATTTCTTCATTACATTTCTTCTTAGTAAACTATACCCTTCACGAAAAGTGTTCCACACAGAACGAATGAATTACAAGTGCGTATTATGTTCCTTTAAATGCCCACTAAATAATTTTGCCCCCCCCCCCCCCAATCGCAAAGTATATTTTCAGATTTTTATAATCAACTCTAAATTACAAATATGTTTCCATACATAATAGGGAAAAGGCATGTAGCTTTCTTAAAAATGTAGGAAGGATTTGTCTACATCTGACAAAGCGCAATCAATACTGTCAGGGTATGGATGCGGTGGTCTCTTTTATATATTTATTTTCTAATTACTTTCTTTAATTGCACAACTTATACAAGTTCATAACACCTCCAGTTATTAACCAAAATCACTTTATTGAATAATCGTAAGAACTAGTTATTCAATAATGAACATTAACCATTAAATCATGTCTCTACGATAAATACCAGTTGTCCATTCTTTTAATACAATAAATACTTCTTCCTAGCTCCTCCGTTCCTTCCTAATTCCCCTACCTTCTTCAAACTTAAAACAAAACAAAAATAACCAAAACAATGTTCTATCTCTTTCCTCGTCAACCGTTTTTGTCTTTTCTCGCTTTTCTTTTCCCCCGTTCAATAACCCGTTCATTAGGTGCGTCACCGTACTACAGGGAATTCCCTCTAACATCTACATTAATACAATAATTAATTGTCTATCTATATAACTATCTAACAATGTGTCTGTCTAATTATCTATGACTGTCTATGTCCTTACAAATACTGTCTACTGAAATTATTTTATCAAGCTCATTATGACCGACTCTAGATTTTTTTTTTATATACTCTCTGTTGCACCGACTGAACGTGTGGCGCACATATAAAATTGCTTAGAAAAGCTTTGACAATCCATTGGCTTACTTGTGTTATCGTCAGGTGACAGGCAATACAGCTGTCAAAATATTAAAAAAGCACATCCATTGTCATCCATAACACTTCTGGCAAGTAAAACATGTTACAAGTTAAGGGGAAAAGTTTGTTAAAAATTGATTAGCTAAAGTTTAACTTTTTTTTTTAGTTTCAAGCAAAGATTAACTAAGTGAAAAATGGTATAGTTAAAAGTGTAGTTAAGCTAATTTATTAACCACATTTTTTTAGCCTTATAAATCTATAAGTTACTTTCAGAATATTTTAAGAATACAAAGTTATAATACATGTTTAGTTTCATTTTCCAAGTGAAATTTACGTAACGTCCACCCCCCCTCGATTCTGAAACACATGGCACGTATCCATCAAGTGGTAAATATTTTTCATAGTCAAATAAATAAATTTTCCTATGGTCAAGACCGAGCAAGTGTCTAAAAATAAATTAGATACCCCTTAGCCAGTGCCAGATTAGCCAAGTATCAGAAGTAGAAAATTAGATATCCCTTCACCAGTGCCAGATTTGCCAAGTATCAGAAGTAGAAAATTAGATATTCCTTCACCAGTGCCAGATTAGCCAAGTATCAGAAGTAGAAAATTAGATATCCCTTCACCAGTGCCAGATTTGCCAAGTATCAGAAGTAGAAAATTAGATATCCTTTCCCCAGTGCCAGATTAGCCAAGTATCAGAAGTAGAAAATTAGATATCCCTTCACCAGTGCCAGATTAGCCAAGTATCAGAAGTAGAAAATTAGATATCCCTTCGCCAGTGCCAGATTAGCCAAGTATCAGAAGTAGAAAATTAGATATCCCTTCACCAGTGCCAGATTAGCCAAGTATCAGAAGTAGAAAATTAGATATCCCTTCACCAGTGCCAGATTAGCCAAGTATCAGAAGTAGAAAATTATATATCCCTTCCCCAGTGCGAGATTAGCCTAGTATAAGAAGTACAAAATGCTGCAGGCTCCGCACTTGTGGCAGCCCACCACCCAGAGCAAAAATTTTTAGCTTGTAATATTTTTTTTAATCATTATACAAAACCAAAGGCTTCATAACACAGTTCCAGGTAACAAATGATACAGAGGCCACATTGGCTTAATCCGCCTCTGCCACCCCCAGTCCCCTCAGGCGTTATGTAAAATGTAAACGACCCTTATGTAGACCTATGTATGTAACTACCATCAGTGCTCGATTTAAGAAAAAACCAGTGCCGGGGGTGAACAAAATTTTCTGCAGAGCCGGGGATAAATGTCATCCCCGTCGGGGATGAAAAAAGCTATACCAGAGCCGGGGATGTCAATTCCCAGTGCCGGGTTTATCCCCGGCATCCCCAGCGGCGGCGAGATGCCAACAATTTTTTTGAGGATGAATGACTGTCCGAGCAGGCGCGGTTCCCGGGGTAGGCGATATACGCCCCAAACAGCCTAATACTATCCCCTGGCCTATATACTGGCCTTCCCGAGGACCAATTCCTAGATCCACCTAATGTCAACGTATTAAAATCAGCATCATCAATTTATTTAGATTACACTGTTTGGTTTAATTTTATAACATTCGACATATCTAATAGCTGTGAATCAGACTTAAAAACGTATATTACACTGTTTACGAGCAAATGGTTTTACTCCAGTGTTACCATTAAAAATAAAACTAGTGCGTACAGAATGAAACATTATTTTATCAATACATCCAGCTACTTAGGTAATTTAATTTCAACGTCATATTAAACTTATTAAAGTCGGATAATCTAAACTTGTAGTTACAAATTATTATTACAGATATGAAAACATGACTTACACGTAGTAGACGTAGTATGAAGATCATCTTTTTGAGATTTGACTCCTTGAAATACAGTTGTTTGTTTGTTTGTAAAAGACAACTTTGTTTGTGTTAAAGTTTTTACAAGACGGCTCTTTAGACATCTTAATTTAAAATTATAAATAAAAATATTACTTTAAATCTTGTCTGGATTTTTATATAAAAATAACATTTTTCGATTGATAACTTGCGCCTTACAACTTAAAAGCGACAAATTAAAAGTGAACACAAAATTAGAACCAAAGATTACAAAAAAATACTTCGAACTCTTACTGTACGTTTATTTCTATTGATTCGGTAGATAGAAACGCAGTACAAAATTATTAAGTTAAACTTTAAAATTTACCAGTACTCGCTTGACTTAAAAAAATTCAGTGCCGGGGGATGAAAAAAAATTCCGCAGAGCCGGGGATAAATGTCATCCCCGGCAGAGATGACGTTAGCTAAAGCAGAGCCGGCGGTAAATCGAGCACTGACTACCATTCAGGCATTGGAAAATGTTTATTGAAGAGAGTAGTTGGTTGTGTGGGTTTGGTCTTTGTTATAAAATTTTGTGGATGGGGGGGGGGGGAGGTTTGGTCCTGAATTTCACTTCAAATTGGACACTTAATAATTTCGTTTTTTTTTTTAAATGATTTTTGCGTTTTGTAAACCGGTCCCGTACAGTTTCAATACTACCGTATCGCCTACTTTTATGTCACTGTTATCTTGTTTTATAATAATATCTGTGTTTACAAATTATATAGATTTACGGTGTTCAATCACCCTCACCGCGTTTTCATTTCGATTGCCAACGTGAAATTAAATTACTTTATAACCCCAATGGTGGAAACAACATCTGTTAAAAGGCAAGACAAGACTATATAGATCGTCTTGGGTAGGCAGTGGCGTTTCGAGCTTAACTCAGGCCTGGGGCACAATACCTTTTAAGCGCCCCTCCCCATTTGAAAACCATATAATATATCAAAGTATACCATTTGGTGCCCCTTTAAGAGTAGCACCAGGGGCATGATGACCCCCCTCCCCATCGCTACGCTACTGGGGGTAGGTATGACTAGGTTGGGGCAATTTGAATTCAGTCAACATGCAAGTTATTAAAATCTCTGCGACATCAGCTACCTATTGACTCCATGGTCACTGCAGTCTCCATTATTTAATTTTTTAAAGTCCACTAACCTTTATAAGAGCATCAGAAACTCACTAGAAAACTTTTATTCAGTATAATAGTATTTGATACAACATTGCTCTATATACAGTACTACTTGAGTGTTACCTTTTGATATTATTTCCTTGGTTTATATTTTAGTATTAAGGTGTATACAAAACTATCAGAGGTATGCATTTCATAATTATATCCAATAACCATTAGTAAATGAAAAGAGCAAACATAATCATACATTGTTTATTTCCTTTCTTATTCATCAGTAAATAGAAAACAAAGGATTTCTAAATACATGTATGTATTAAATATCAATTAAATCTTTACAAAATCTCTTTTTTTTTATCATATATAATTTTTTATTCTGTCATCATTAAGATTTTAGTATTTTTTTATAATTGAGAGAGAAGATCTTCAAACTGCCAAAACGTACAAGCAAACCTATTAAAAAATCAACTATATGTTTCCATTTAGTATTTCATCACTACATGAATCACTATGACCACTCTTTCACTGCAACAAATTTTGTATTCAACAAATATATCTAGTAATTGATAGTTCACAATTTTACAGTAAAGTAAGAGTACACAGGCATATTGCATTTAAAGATTGCTAAAAGACTTCATACACAGTTATTAAATGTAATATCAAGTTAACATACCTTATACTTTTAAAAATTTATTCCTTCACAAAAAAGAAAACTAATTGACATGTATGAAAACTAGATTTAAATAAGTTTATATTTTTTCTAAATGATGATCTACAGTAGTGCTACTCAAAGAATTATCAAAATTAAAATATTTTAATTACTTTAAAATTTAATTTAATTATAAATTTAAAACATTTCATTTTTAACTAAAAGTAATAGAACTAGTGAGGCTAAAAAAGCCATTAAAAATATTTATATAAAACAGATCTCAGGTTGAGAATAAATATATTAGACAGTTAAAAAATATGTAAATAATATGTACAAATCACATTTTCTTATCATCGAAGTAACAAATAAAATTCTGAAAATGCAAACAATATAAAAAATGTTGATAAATTTTGCAAAATTACTAATAATTTTTTACGAAAAAGATGATTTTTATCTCAGAATCAAATTAATTTTATGTACAAGTGTACACATGTCAGGGTTGTTAATACTCTCAAATTGTATCGTCAATACCAATACCAATACTCCATTAAAATAGTATCGCCAATACCAATACAAATACTCAAGTAAAAATGTATTGCCAAATTCGATACCAATATAATACCAATACTTTTGAGAACAACAAAATATTTTAATTTTCAAAAAAGTTAAAACAATAAAATACAATGTCAAAGCACAATTTTTAGGCCAATCACTTCACCACTTGGCAGCACGTAAGAAGACCATCATTTCAAAATGATCATTGGTTAGCCTTGAACGTAATGGCATAAAAACACGCCCACCCAAAGAAAACAGGCGTTCAACTGCAGCACTAGCCGGAAGTCCAGTGTTCAGTTGCAGGTATAGTTTCTTAATACTTGGGTAGGCTGCTAATGACAGCGTTTCTGGTGATTTATCTTCAAGATATCTGTCTACTTCAGCAGAACTGTTGCTATTAAGCAACTCGTCCTGCTCCATCCGCCGCGCAGTAAAACAAGCAAAAAAAATCTGTAGATTCGGATATCGGTACTGCTGACTGTACTGAAGCTGCACCATCCTGCCGAGTAAGTTGAATTGGAACTGCACTCAGTGCACTGCACGAACGCTTTAAGGTTTGTACAACTTCAGCCTTGTGATCCAAGCTGTCAATCCAGTCGGTCTTAAATTTTGGATTGACAACTGCTGCCAGTTTTGCCTCTGGGTCAGAAAATATATAATCGAATCGCGCATTAATTCCATCAATAACAGCTCTGGCAAGGGGTTCACACACCGTGAGCGGGTGTTTATGTCGCACAATCATTTCCTGTAGATGGCCTTTTATAACGGTTAGTGTGGGCAGCAAATAGCCAAATCCAATATTATTTTCTCCTTGCAAAATGTCCAGTCCACGACACAATGGAGCAAATACTTCAATGTATTCTGCTATGAATATTTTCTGCTTCGGAGTCAGTCTCTTGATGTCAAGGTCATCAAACAACATATCAAGTTTAACTTCTAATTCTGGATTGGATAGTAAGCAATGTATTTTTACAACAGAATCGTAAGTGGAATTCCACCGAGTGTCACCGGGAGTAACGAGATACGTGCCAATTGCCGCTTTGATTGCATCTGCAGCCAAAGATGAGCGATTTTGTTTGTTCCAGATAGCTACTAACTTTGCAAATGTTGACACTGACAACCGTTTGGTTACTTCTTGTAGTACTTTAGCATCACGCGTAACAACAGATTTAACAAGTGGCATGCACATTTACGATGTGGTGGTAGCTGGTAAATAATCTGTTCATGTTCGTCATCATTAACACATGGTGGATTCAGTAAATCATCAATTTGTTCAAATTCCATATCCACATTTTCATCATCCTGTTGCTCCTGACTGTGATCTTCATTTAAATCCACATTGTTTATACTTAAGTTCATCATTTCATCTTTATTCAGTCCAAAACAGCGAAATGCTTTTAAAAAATTTGATCCGCTGTCTGTTACAGTGAAAGAAATTTTGTCACTTATTTCATATTCTCTGTTGATTGCTTCTAGTGTTTTGGCAATTAAATCGTAGGTATGTCGGCCAACTATTCTACGCACAGCCAAGCAGCAGCCTTTCGCTCAAGTGACTCAGGTTCTAACCAATGCACAGTAACACCAATAAAACTTCTTCGTCTGGACGTCCAGCAATCGGCAGTTGTACAGACAGTATTAATTGAAGCCAACTTATCTTTCAGCTTCTGCCTACGAAGTTCAAATCTATGTTCCAGTTGTTTTGTCAATGTTTGTCGACAGCGAGGCATCATTTGTTGCCTGGTAAGTCTATTAATTAACGTTCTGAAACTAGCGGTGTCGATATGATGGAAAGGCAAGACTGAATCAATTAGATAATCCATAACCCATTCATCTAATAATTGCTGAGTGACGGGCTGGTAAAATGTAATCTTGGCTTGTTTCAATGCTGGTCCATTGCAATGAGAACTACCACCAGTGTCATCGTCATTGCTATTGTTACTTCCACTATTAATTTCAGTTGAGTGTCTCTTCTTTCGTATCAATTTTTCATGAATTATATTACAAGCCATCTCAAACTTGGTAAGTAATGCTCCATGACGTCTCTGTGAAACAATAATAATAATCCAAGTACTGTATTTGTGCAGTGTCATAACTTATCTATAAATAACATATCAAAGTTATTCAAATAGTTCTATTGACCTACAAGTAATAAATAATGATAATAATAATAAATAATATTAAGCTAACTTAGCTTTTGTAAATTCTAACGTTCTAGTTGTTTTAGGTTTTAAAACCTTATTTATATTATTCATTTATTTAAAATTTACCTCTATATGCTTCTTCAAATTTTGTCTTGACTGGTTATGGCACGATAAAGACTTATTAGTCAATCCCGGCAGGCAGTGTAAGCATTTATACAGTGAATTGCCCCTTTTTTCAGCTGGTCCCAGGTATTTGAAAAAATCGGTAGGAATATTAATTGTCTCTTCTGCCGTGACTACTTACAGATGACTGAGTGCAACGACTAGTGCGTACTTCAATGTTTTAAATGCGATAAAAATATACAACTAGGGAGCGACCGATATGCCTTTTTACCGATAGTCCGATACCGATATTTTCTTTTTAATCAACAAAAATGCCAAACACGTGCTATTCTCGTGCTGTATAGTTCCCAATATAATGACGTATGTCAACCCATGTTCACCCCTTCTCTGTCATATTTTGTAACACTTCGCCCACACGTAAGTCTCGTTTACCCCCACCCCGCCCCAACTTCCCATCCCAAAAAAAATACACACAGATGTTCACTAATTGTTTCATTCAAGGTCATACATTAGAATTAAGAAATGCCAATCCTATTGTTTCAAGGTCATATCTCTGATGTGGACGTGACAATTTGTGTGTACGGGTTTTTTTTTTTCCTTTTTTTTTAAATCTTGTCTGATCTGGTTATAGAATTGTGTTATTTACTGATTTTTTTTTCTGCAACTCTGTAACAACTATTACTATAACCAAATATAATTCAAAGAAAGAATGTATAATGTTGACACATGAAAGAACAACAGAAGATGAAACAATGAAAAATGAAAGCCGACCGATCAATAAAATAATTTTACTTTGAACGTTTGAAAATTGCCATGCGGTTGCATCAAAGAGTTTCATTTTACAAGATTTTTTTTTTATTAGTTTGTTAATTTTCATGTATTTATATTGAATTAATTGTTATTAACCACCCATAATTTTATTGTTTGTTGAACTCAGCATACAATTTAATAATATAATATGTGTTAATTAAATGATATTGTTTTATTACACAGTTTTCAATTTTAATTACATCATGCAGTTTTAGAATTTAATACCATTCAATTAATTATTTTTAATGAAATGTAGTAAACACTAAAATAATGAATTAATAAATAAAAACAATATATAAATATAAATAAATTACTGATAGATCGATAAAAAAGAAATAAAGTTTTCTTTTCTGTCGTTCATTGAAACATTGAACAAATAGTTGATAGAAAGAAAGTAAATGAATGAAAGAGTATAAGAATAACATTTATAGACATAGGCGCGCAAAGCAAGAACTTCAAAAGAAAATTTATTTTTTCCTTTAACTCGCCGACCGTGGTTGTTTGTATTGGTGGGGAGGTGGGTGGTGTTAGTATTGGTGGGGGTTGTTGGCTATGACGACTAGTAGTGATTTAATGTATGTAGCCTAGATTACTCTTAAAACAAGGCATTAAAATCGAATAGTATCGAAAATTTTTCGTTTAAAATGTATCGGCGATACACAAATCAATACTTGTTGCAAAAAGGATCGGCAATACAGCAACCAATACTAAAAAAGTATCGCCGATACTGTATTGGCCGATACCGATACTTCGATACTAACAACCCTGACACATGTATACTGAAAACTTTAAGTTTGATTTATGTGATTCTCATAAGGTTCGGACACTATTTGTCAACAGACAGTCTAGTAGACTACATAATCAAGGATTTAAATGTATCATAATTCAAGTATAAATTCATGTATATGCTAGCAAATACAAACTTTTATAATTGATAAATAATCTCAGTTTTCTATATCATGTTCTATATTAAATATGTTATCAGTGTGCATGTTAGTGAAACAACATTTTAGGTTTATAAATGGAATTCTGTAATGAAAAATTCAGAATTTCATCTACATTTCTTGTAATAAAGTTCACATTTACTGAATATATGCCATAATTTCATCAAAAGATAGTTCTTCAATGTGGTAAGGCATTTTCTTCCACTGTTTGCAAAGAATTAATGGCTTGCTGTCATCAGTTACAATGCCAATAAATTTGATGCCAACGTTAAAAAAAGGAATCTTTTTATGTTTAATCATTTGGCCCAGCTTGTATCCACAATATTTTCCAGGTGATAACTGACCACGACAAAATACAGGTCCAATAAACTCAAGTTCATCCATGAACTCTGGTTCATGAGGTGTGCATACAACAAACTTATTGCTGAGCAGTTCCCTTCAAAGAAAATAAGAAATCTTTATATAATGATAAATAAATGGCTAGATAACTTCTATTTAGATTTATAAATAGAAAATTAGTCAATTTATAATTATAAGAAAATGATTTCAGTGTCAATTATAATCTCATTAATGTAGCTAAAGGTCAGCAGCCTTAATTTAGATAAAATAAAATGTAAAGATTTATAAATTGGTTTATTCCCAGACTAAATAAAAAGGAATATTTGTCATGATATTTAATCAACAATGATTAATTTCTATAAAATAAAAAGCATACAAAAGTCTATTTGGTATGTTCCTACTATATCAAATATTGTTACACAATGATTAAGAAATTCTCAATTTCGGACTTCACTTCTAAAAAAAAATTCAGTTTAAAATTCTTAGCTTGAGAAGAAATTTAAATGGATGGAAACATGCAATAAACACTTGTCAAGTTTTATAGTCATTATCAATATTTACAAATATTTCTCCTAAAGTTTTGTAATGAAAAGGGAGGACAGTTCTCCTTTCATTTATTTCCTCCTGAAGAAATATTTAATCAGATATACACAAGGAATATAAACCGGGTTTTAAAATACTGATGGGGACTTTTAAGATTGTTAAAATTATGCATGCATTTACTTCAAAATTTGCAACATAAAACTCCTTTTCTAAGTGATAATTGCAATTTAAAAACACCTTATGATAAAAAATATTTTTTTAATACTTAATATACATGTACAGTGTAAATGTATTCATCATTTAGACGGAATTCACGGAAACACAATTTTCTAATGCAAGGGAGGTAATTAAGGTAAACAAATATACACAAATTATACACAGAATATTTTGTAAATTTTTTTTTGTTATAGTAAAATCACCTAAATATCTTATAACATACATGTACCAATAATGAAAGAAATGCACTGTGTAACTAAATTTCAGAGTAACATTATTTACGAGTTCCAGTCAACTTCATTTTAGCAACATTTCACTGTAATAATAACTGATTTGAAATGAAAAAATCAACACAGTTCACTGTTGGTTTCTAATATTACGTGATTTTCGGCTGTTTATCAATCTTTTAATGATACATACTGAAATGAAAAGCTATGAGCTCAAAAGATTATTTTCACATTAGTTTACTAGGTATGCTTTTTTTTTCTTTACCTGTCAATGGAAACTCTGTATTTCCCATAGATCGTTCTCATGTTGAAACTCTCAATACCAACTTGCCTACATTTCCTACAAACCTGAAGAAAATAGTACATGTATTAAAAAGATTTTATTTAAAAGCCTACTGTTTATTTTTTGCTAACCGATTACTTTTTGCCAGACACATATTACAAAATTACTTATTTTTATCTCACCACTCTGTACTTGTCAGTCTGAAGGATCAATTTTTCTGGTTTGTTTATTTTAAGTGAATCTAACTTTTTTTGTTGATATTTTAAAATAACATCAACATTGTTCATATTGCTAACTAGCTTAATAGCAACTTCCATGATAACTGTCTTTTCTTTATTTTTAATCTCCCTGATGACAACTTCTTGCATGGCAAGTAGAACTGAAAGACCTCCAAACTGTCTACTTCTTCCTGTAAAAAAAATATGCTTTTAAGATAATGATTTCATCAAAATACTTAAAATATTTCTTAAAAAGATGTTATATTTTGCGTCTTTGATCTTCACTAAAGTAATAATACTGCAAACAGGTGAGCTGTCGCATGTAAACCCACATATCTTTTTAAAAAATACTACCTATCTTTCTTTACTTATGTAATTACTCAAGGGTGATTATAAACTCTAGTAGTAAGATATATTATGGAACGTCATGTGAATGTCAGATAAATTTCACATTGCCAACAAACAATCAGAAATACTCCAGCACACTGGAGCTTATGATGACCTTATTACAATGGACATATAAAAACTAAAAATGTTTGACCTATTAGAAAAAACTATATTATATGGAGCATTTGTATCAGAAATTAAGAGACCATCTTTAAGACACCTGTAATTATATTCTATATAGCATTTTAATAATAAAAAATGTTGCAAGCAAAAAAGTCATATTTAAAACCTTTAGTCTGAACACTAGTAACTTCATTTCCAACATGGTTATATTTGATGATCAAATTACAGTTGGGTATATCAAGACCTTCCTCAGCCACAGAAGTGGCAACTAAAACCTTAATGGTTCCTTCTTTAAATCTTTCCTTGATCTCATCCTGTCTATTCTGTGAAGTACCTTATGAATAAATAATACAATAATAGATTATAAAGGAGTCTTGAAAAAAATAAACAAAAAGACAACCTGTATTCTTAAAATATGATCTTATCTCACTTACCAAAAATTAGCTTCATTGTTGTTAAAAATTGATTATATATTATTAAAAATAATTAATTACTGATATTGATGCAGTTATAATGCTGAAAACAATTAATAATTTTAATTAATACTCTATTAACTCCATTTTTATTGTCACAAATTGAATTTAATACTTTACTCATACTTTTCACCATCATATTTATCATACATATTGTTTAGTTAATCTAACTCCATTTATTAAAAAATCCTAAATGAAATGTACATAAAAAGATATTAAAAATTAAATAAAACTTTTAAATTGTAAAAAAGGTAAAGTCAGTTTTGGTTTTTCATAACAATGCTTATATTTCATCCCCTTATTAAACTATTGTTGAAATTAAAAAAAAAAATGTTCTAATAAATTATTTTTTCAAAACAATCCACATATTTTTTTTTACCTCCTAGCTCTTCGGAAACATTAGCCCCAGTAAAAACTTCAGCATTCAAGTTTTTTAAATCTGTGTTTTCACTCCGATTAAGCCATGACTTTATAGAGTCAGCTAGGGCTCTTGTCTTGACAAAAATTATTCCTCTTGACTGATCTGCATTTTCATTTCTGACTAAATGTCTCATAACAACTTCTGCCAATTTGTTCAAATTATCATTATCTATCCTACCCCTACTTAAAATCATCTGTTTTAAACCTGTATTAAAGAAATGTTTTGAACAAAAATTACTATAATAATTTGAGAATTTTAATATTGATAACATATATATATAATTTAATTAGATATATTATATATATTTTATGCTTGTCCTCATAATTAATCGCAAATAGAGGTTATTATTGTTAAAAATTTCATGAATACTTCTAAAAGATAACAATTTTTATAAATTAAAAAAAAAACGTCCTAACATATGCATTAGAATACAACTAGTACTTTAAAAGTACCTTCAAAATAGTCATAAAACTGAATTTCATCTGAAGTTTTGTTTACTTTGCGCAACAACATCCTAAAATTGTTCTCCAAATATTTTAAAATATCTAATGGTTCCACTAGATCATACATTTCAAGAGCAGCATTGTATTTCTGTAAAAAAATATTTGTTTAAAGAAAAATGTTAGCAATATAATTTTTTAAAATTTCATAAAAAATTTAAAATTTTAAATAAAGACATTCTATACTTGAGATAAAAAAAAATAAAACTTAGAATTAAAAAAATGTAACATCAATTTTTTTTTGTCTAATTAAAACTAAATTTTAAGTTTGAAAAAAGAATTTGATTTCAACTGTATAAAGTTGCAATAAAAATGTGACTATTGAAGCAGATTAGGAAAAACATCTTACCTGCAAATATTCTAAAATAACTGCTGACAACAATAAGTATTTGTGTTTCTCATTTACCAAATTTTCATTAGGCACTTTGTAAACAGCTTCTGTAAGTTTCACTGCCCACTGACCATAAGCCTGTATTTTTTTGTTTGGGGGAATGTCTTTCAACAGTTTTTTTGCAGGTTCATCATTCAATTCTATGCCATACAAAAAAATAAATATTTAATAATTTTAAAAAATTATTTAGTTTTTCTAAATTATTATTCTAAAGTTATTACAGGTATCTATAAATCTTTATCCTTAAGTTAAAAAAGCCTACCCAAAACAAATTCTTTTACTTTTTCCTCAAGCTTGTTAATAATTTCAATAATTTTATAGAATATTTCATCAGGCTGCAGCTCTTGAAGACACAGATATTCTTAGTTGATAGAAATAAAATGTACAGTAGATTTAAATGCCATTCATCTCTACTGTATAATGAATATTCCATTTGATAATTTTAAGTTTTGAGACTAATACAGTATCATGTATTCAAATTTTAATATATATCTTAAGATTCTACCTTCTTTTGGCTTGGGAACTAGTTTGTTCAGCTCAGCAATGAATTTTTTGACTGTTACTAAATGAGGTGTATCTAAATTTCCTAAAAAATCTAAAATTACATTTTGAGCCTCATCCACTGATGTGCTTTCTTCAATTCCAATTGTGGCAGTAAGACCCACAATCTAAACGTTCCAAAAAATATTTAAAACATCAGACTAAAACATTATAATTGCTTGACAAAAGTTAAAAAAGTGGTAAATGTTTGGAGGGTTAAATTCACCTGAGGCATCTGAAGTCCTGATGATTTATTTTTTAAGTAAGTAGACATCAACAAGTTGTAGGGTTCAAATTTCCTTGTGTGATGACATTCATCAAATATCATCAAAGAAAACATGTCCAGTTTTAAATTGCATCTTTGTATGTTGTTGACTAGTATCATTGGTGTCATAACAAAAATGTCATTATAATCAAATAAGCTTTCAAGACTCATACTGTTCTTGTCCTGGCCAGTTAAAGAAGTGATCTGGAAAAATATGTAAAAATGTTTTCTTATAATTTACAGTCTAAATTTGGCACTATAAAAAAAATTATTTAAAAAAAAAGTCCATTATAGCACATTCAAACCCCCAATTTACCATACGATACCATCTCAATTAAATTTTTATTGCTAATCAATATTACAATTAATTTACATACCATTGATGTTCTATTCTAGTAACATTTTTTTTAAAGTTATGAATCAATCATATAATGTGAAACAATGAATGTATATTATTAACTATCATTTTACCTTATATTCCATTGGAAGATATTTAAGTAAAGCCTTGTACTGCTGTACTGTAAGGGGTACAGTTGTTGCTAAAAAAGCTACTTTCTTTCTCTTTATTCCTAAGTAGAAAAAAAAAATGTATGAGGAATACCAACTGAATTTTCTATTAATACACAAGAATTATAACAGGGTATAGACCTAAACATCAGGAAATAGTCCTAGATTTTTTTTAAAGAACAAGGTATAGTCCTACATTTTTCAAATACCAGGATACAGTCCTACACACCAAGAAATTATAAAAAGAAATAAATAATCACACCTGAATTTTTAAGATGCTCAAGAATTATATGAGTTGCCACTCTTGTCTTTCCAGACCCTGTTGGTGCACAGATGACAGTGTTTAGACCCTGTAAAGCTTTCTCTGCCAACTCATGTTGATAATCTCTAAGCCTCAAGAATGAGGTAACTTTTTTTTCTGCAAGAAAATAAAAATATACTAAAACAGTCTGTGCCAAAAGTATGATAAATAAAACAGAAACACTAAAACTTATTAAATATAAAGCTGCATTATATGCAAATGTTCAGTGATAAACCCTATATAAAAAATATACCATCATTTTCTTTTTTCTCAACAGAGTCTGTCTCTTCATCAGAGAAGTCATTTTCAAAATTATATTTGGAAAGATCATCAGATTCTTGTATTTCTGTATCACCCAGAACTTTTACACACTCTCTTTCTATCACTCTGTTGTCAAAAATCTGCCCCCATACAGGCAAGGATAATTCTTCTTCAGTCAAAGATAGACTCTCCCATTGACCTGAAAAAGAAAGTAAAATTTCATTCTCTCATTTCATATATGTTATTAGATATATTTGTTCAATAAAAAATACATAAAATAATGAATTTTACTTTTTTCATCTTAACTATTCAGTACACATTTTATAACTAAAATTAGGATATAATAAACAAATTCAATTATATCCTCAAAAATGTATTAAATATTTTTGAAAATAAAATCAACAATACATGTATTCCCTTAATACAGGGATGGGCAACTACAGCTTAAAAGACTGCATCCAGCCTTTTAAGAAATTTATGCAGCCTTCTTAAGAGCAGCTAGAAATAGAGTTATGCAGCCTTTTAACCAATCACATTTGTAAATAAAAATGCACCAAGAATCAAACACAGTGGCAACTAATTTTTTTCAAGACTTTCAACCTTTTCACAATTTCATAAGGGGGCAATGCCTCTTGCTGGACAGCTTTGCCAAATATTATTTTTAGGTAATTCTAGATATTTTTCATCCATTTCCAGATTATCTTTCATGGAAGAAAGTTGGGATCCTGTGTTTTCATCTTTCATCAATAAGTATTTTGATCTTCCTATTCCATCATCATTCATCAACAAGTGATATGTACAAATTTCGCTATCTTGGGCAACGCCATGGAAGAGACCATTTTAAAAATCAAAGTCACACAAGGTGTAGTCAGAAAAATAATATTTTTGAGCTGGAAGAAGAGAATGTTGAATGTAAGCTGCATTACATCAGTTTTGTTTGATCCTTGGATACCTTAGAGATCTTTTGCAAAATAGAATGATCTGAACAAACATTGTCAACGCCAAGGACCAAAATGTGTGTGACGAGTGATGTACTATCAAAGTGAAAAATGTTTCAAATCAAGTTAGAAAACAAAAACTGTTCACATACGGTATACCCCTTTCCTCCTTTCTTTGGTTTGACTACCAAACATCCAATACATAAGTCCTTTAAGATGACTTCAGTCATGTCATCACTTTCCTAACAGTAGTGTTTGAGACACAATACAATGACTTCCATCAGTAGAAGGATCAACTGTCCTTTAAGTAAACGAGGCACATTTACTGAAACCTGATATTGAACCCAATATGTTTCAAATGGAACTACTGCATTTGAATGAAGATATCTCTTGCCATATTCTGATGAAGCAACCAGTCAATTTGGTTGCACTCTGGGGGAGCACTGTTCAATATCAAAATCTGATAGTCATTCTCGTTGTATGATTTCTCGCTTTGGCAGCATTTACATCTGTGAAAGTACTTTTTCATACATGCTCACTACTTTTTCATACATGCTCACTGACACCCATTAACAAGATCACTTGTATTCAATGTACCAGAAGCAACCCTTTGCCACACTATCGAAAAAAGTAGGCTCAGAATAGTCATTAGTAAGAACGTATAAATAATTGCCCCCTGATTTCTTTCTGTTTAAGAATGTTTATACATGGGTTGTATGCATCTATAGATTTCATGGAGTTATTGGTAAGAAAGTTGTCTTAGGAAAAAAAGATGATAATTAAATTTCGTCCTTTGATCTTGTCTTATCCTAATTGGCCTTGGACTGCTGAAAGATTGCCCAACCCAGTATCAATACATACATAAAAAATAAAAATGATACTACTCTATTTGACATTAAAAAAACACTCAAAATTACCAAAAAACTCTCTTGAAATATCCAGTTCTTGTGATGCCATTTAGATTCAGATAGTAACTAAGTAAGTTTAACTATTTATTCGAATTTATGAACCTATAAGAGAAAAAAAAGTTGTATGAAACAAAAATTATACATACATACATATATATATTTATATATACATATATATATCTTATATTATAATATATAATATGTATTTATATCAGTAGAGTAGTAATTACTAATATAATTTATAAATTATGGATAATAACATAATTAATAATAGTATAAAAATCTAAGCTAAATTAAAAAATCCTGCTTTAAGCAATAAAGGGTATAATCTTTTTAGGGGCAGAAATTAAATTTATATTTAAACTAAATTAATTATAAATATCTGATAATATCATCAAAATAATTTCTGCACCTTAAATAAGATCCTACCACTTCTTCAACATGCCACACTGCGTTGGAGACAGTAGAATTGTAAAAATGTATACAGTAATGTGTAATGAATTGCTATGTTGGATGCTAGAAGTATCTCTATTATCATTTTTTTTTCTCAGCATGCATCATCATGTCAGGTAAATTTTCTTTTTCAGGTAAATGTTCTGTTTCAGGAATCGTATTCTACGCTAATAATACGAAACCAACATCAACTAAAAACGGAAATTTCCGATTTGATCCACGTCACTTTCTGACGTTAGTAGTTCAAACACCTCATGCTTGAGGTATTTCCCAAGCAGATAAAGATAAAAGCATAGTTAGAATCAAAACGTCATGTATTTGTAACGATGACGACATCAGCAACTCACTGCTATACAGCAATGATCAATACCTAATAATCTTTTACGTCGACAACATAAAGAAAATCTTCATGTATACAGCAAATATTATTCCACAATATGAATTCAACACTTTATACTGCACAATACTGTTCAGTGTTAGTCAGAGTTACCGTCGGAGGTGCCATAAATACACGGGTCCTTTTATATACTTTATACATGTTACGGGCTCTTTGGTTTTGCACTATAAACGTCTCAGGCCCTTTGGTTTATGTTATGAGTTGTGCGTTTTAATTCAAACGTAGAGATGTCAATTTAGCTTAATGTCTGTCAGTTTACTCTTATTTGTTCACTCCTTTGTCACAACTTAAAACCAATCAAACTCGATGCGTTGTTAGTACAACGATTTATTTACATAAATGTACATCAGAATACAACAAGTCCATAAATGAAAACACATTTAAATCCACAGTAATTTGCTCTGCCTCAACTCTGACTAACTATAATTCCTGTCCCTAAAACTCTGGTCACTAGATCTCTCGTAACTATCTCTATCTTCTCTAACTCTCGTTCTCACTAACTAATGTCCGAATCCAGCCCTTATTTATACCCCTAACGTCCGTGCCCTAATTACCTAAGTACGTCACAGTCTCTTCACTATCTAATCTTTCTAGGAGCGTCACCTGGTCGTCATTGTTAACCTGCTAGACTGTCCGACGGCGCCTCCCAGTCTTCACACCTTCGCTGTCTACTATTCTATTGTTTCCCGCCTTGCCCTAAGTTGTCTGTCGCCTTGTCACTATTATTCGTACTAATCCTAATTCTTAGATATCTACTATGTTAAAAGGTCGAAGGGGATTGTCTCTGTCTCTACATCTACTTTAGCTCGTCACAGAGTAGTTAGTGTTTATGTAAATATGTGAGTAGTTAGTATCTATGTAAATATGTGAGTAGTTAGTATCTATGTAAATATGTGAGTAGTTAGTGTTTATGTACATATGTGAGTAGTTAGTATCTATGTAAATATGTGAGTAGTTAGTATCTATGTAAATATGTGAGTAGTTAGTATCTATGTAAATATGTGAGTAGTTAGTATCTATGTACATATGTGAGTAGTTAGTATCTATGTAAATATGTGAGTAGTTAGTATCTATTAAAATTTGTGAGTAGTTAGTGTTTATGCATATGTGAGTAGTTAGTGTTTATGTAAATATGTGAGTGTAGTTAGTATCTATGTAAATATGTGAGTAGTTAGTGTTTATGTACATATGTGAGTAGTTAGTGTTTATGTAAATATGTGTTAGTATCTCTGTAAATATGTGAGTAGTTAGTGTTTATGTACATATGAGTAGTTAGTGTTTATGTAAATATGTGAGTAGTTAGTATCTATGTAAATATGTGAGTAGTTAGTGTTTATGTAAATATGTGAGTAGTTAGTGTTTATGTAAATATGTGAGTAGTTAGTATCTATGTAAATATGTGAGTAGTTAGTATCTATGTAAATATGTGAGTAGTTAGTATCTATGTAAATATGTGAGTAGTTAGTATCTAGGTAAATATGTGAGTAGTTAGTATCTATGTAAATATGTGAGTAGTTAGTATCTATGTAAATATGTGATAGTTAGTATCTATGTAAATATGTGAGTAGTTAGTATCTATGTACATATGTGAGTAGTTAGTATCTATGTAAATATGTGAGTAGTTAGTATCTATGTAAATATGTGAGTAGTTAGTATCTATGTAAATATGTGAGTAGTTAGTATCTATGTAAATATGTGAGTAGTTAGTATCTATGTACATATGTGAGTAGTTATTATCTATGTAAATGAGTAGATAGTTAGTATCTATGTAAATATGTGAGTAGTTAGTATCTATGTAAATATGTGAGTAGTTAGTATCTATGTAAATATGTTAGAAGTTAGTATCTATGTAAATATGTGAGTAGTTAGTATCTATGTAAATATGTGAGTAGTTAGTATCTATGTAAATATGTTAGTGGTTAGTATCTATGTAAATATGTGAGTAGTTATATCTATGTAAATATATGAGTAGTTAGTATCTATGTAAATATGTTAGTAGTTAGTATCTATGTAAATATGTGAGTAGTTAGTATCTATGTAAATATGTTAGTGGTTAGTATCTATGTAAATATGTGAGTGGTTAGTATCTATGTAAATATGTGAGTAGTTAGTATCTATGTAAATATGTGAGTAGTTAGTATCTATGTAAATATGTGAGTAGTTAGTGTTTATGTAAATATGTGAGTAGTTAGTATTTATGTACATATGTGAGTAGTTAGTGTTTATGTAAATATGTGAGTAGTTAGTGTTTATGTAAATATGTGAGTAGCTAGTATCTATGTACATATGTGAGTAGTTAGTATCTATGTAAATATGTGAGTAGTTAGTATCTATGTACATGTGAGTAGTTAGTATCTATGTAAATATGTGAGTAGTTAGTATCTATGTAAATATGTGAGTAGTTAGTATCTATGTACATATGTGAGTAGTTAGTATCTATGTAAATATGTGAGTAGTTAGTATCTATGTAAATATGTGAGTAGCTAGTATCTATGTAAATATGTGAGTAGTTAGTATCTATGTACATATGTGAGTAGTTAGTATCTATGTAAATATGTGAGTAGTTAGTATCTATGTACATATGTGAGTAGTTAGTATCTATGTAAATATACAGTGCCATTGATAGAAGTAACTTTGACTTGTTGAGTACTTATAAGCTGTGCGTGCAGTATGCGGATTTAGAAATGTTGGGGCCAAACCTGGAGGAGAAAAGATTGGGCCCTTTAAAAAGACTAAGACATGGGAAAATATTACAAGAAGTGAGGATTTTGAATGGCCCAATTTGATAATCGGAGCTCAGGGTGTGACCCATTGCAGTGGGCCAGTGGCCCACAATCGAAAAACTTATTATTTATATCTACCTGTTGTAAATGAAATAGAAACATTTTAAAAATACCGAGAATACTGCCATATACTTTTAGAATAGTAAAATAGTTTTTCTAATCACATACATTACACTGCAATCGAGGGTGGTTTAAATGTCTAACTAAACAGTGTTGTGCTTGAGGGAAAAAAACTGAAATAATAATGTCAATAGCCAATTCGAATTAAACAAACACAATATGCGTTGAATTTTATTGACCTTTTGAGATTTACAGACCTTAAGACAATGTACCGGTAGTTGTACATCCATCAGTATGTGTGTCAACACTGCTGTCAGTACCATCAGTATGTGTGTCAACACAGCTGTCAGTACCACCAGTATGTGTCAACACAGCTGTCAGTACCACCAGTATGTGTGTCAACACAGCTGTCAGTACCACCAGTATGTGTCAACACAGCTGTCAGTACCATCAGTATGTGTGTCAACACAGCTGTCAGTACCATCAGTATGTGAGTCAACACAGCTGTAAGTACCATCAGTATGTGTGTCAACACAGCTGTCAGTACCATCA
>JAGDYQ010000184.1:787283-874783 GCA_021962125.1 Bulinus truncatus | reverse complement strand
ATATATATTATGGCTTCACATGTCTTCTAAACCCCTGCTTCATTTCTTTACCTTTTCAAACTGTACAAATCAGGGAGCATGAAAAAAACAACAACAATTCTTTATTTCTTTTTCCGTCCCTAACCCTTTCTTCTCCGTCCGTTCAATGACACATTCACTTATGCGCGAATACAGGAATGAATGCCCTGTGCATTGATACAATTTGAATACCATAACATTTGAAATACAGATCAACGCAGTGACTACGATTCCAGCTTATTTTTTTGTCCAGGATCCAGCAATAGATTACCAAAATAATTAATAACAATTAAAGTTGGCATTGAGATGGAACGAAACCTGTTTAAGAACATCTCCATGTAATTTTGTGTACGTGTACCAAATTTCACATTATTTGTTTGTCTGGATCTTGAGTTATAAGGGAACATACAGACAGACAGCAAATGCATCTTATAAGTATAAGAGATATGTCCATTTCTGCGAATACTTTCATGACGTTTTATTTAAACTCAACTCGCTAAATACATATTCCCAGGTGGTTCTCTACAGTTATGGAGATGGGCAGATAGAGGTAGATATGTAGAAAGAAAACATTATCCCCTTCTTCAGAGGAACACTCACACGACATCTAATCTAGATATCGTTATATTATCAGGAACAATTTTTGGGGAGCCGAAAACTCCACCAATGAATAAAAACAACTTCCATCGGCGCTTGGTTAGACATCCTTGTTCTTTCCAACAAAAAAAAATATGTCTAGATTTTTTAGAGTGGATCACTTGAAGTGAATTCTATAACACTAATGTTTCTAGGAACATTGGTTGATAGCCAGCCAGTGGTATACTCTTCCCGAACTGTTTGGGTTATGCTGCTAAATTGAATGCAATTTAATCATTTATGTAGCCCATTAAATACATGCCCCCTATATCGTTTTATTAAAAGCTAATTTTATAGGCCGCAAGTTTCATTATAGTGCATTTACCCAACTACGAGGCTGTTTAACTGATTTGTTTTTAAAGTGATTGTTTTCTGTTACATTTGTCGATGATATGATGTTATATTATGAATGTTTACGAATTTCTTTTTTTTTTAATCGAAAACATATTCCATGTCTTCCCCCCGCCTCAGGGTAGCGCCATGGATGATTGTTGCCCAGTGCTGTTGTCCATCTTGTGCTCTGTGTCAGCTGGCCAGAGAAATCAAGCACTTCCGACTGAGCCAGCAGACCATATCTGTGTGGAGGTGACGAGAGACGAGTTTTCCTGGTTAACACATTTGTATACACACATCCATTCTGAGATTTCATGATTCGATAAATGTATTAAACAGTATTAAAGTAAACCGAGTTTCTTGTACTGTGGTTATCAAAATGTTTTAGTTGTAGCTCCACAATGGAGAACACCAATGGCTTAAACCTGCCCATTCTTGGCGGACTCAATGACCTTTCCATTAAATAATATTATTCCTTAGCACACAAATGGTTGAACCTACGTCCCCAGCACTGACAGTGACATTGAAAGAAGCTCCTCGTGTTTCCTACATTAAGAACCTCTGCATTAGGAGATGTCGAGCTGTGTCGTGGGCGACATAAAGGAGTTGCGATTTTGTACATTTTGTAACTGAGTGGTGTTTGTACATTTTGTAACTGAGTGGTGTTTGTACATTTTGAAAAGCGGTGTTTTCACATTTTGTAACTGAGTGGTGTTTGTACATTTTGTAACTGAGTGGTGTTTGTACATTTTGAAAAGCGGTGTTTGCACATTTTGTAACTGAGTGGTGTTTGTACATCTTGTAACTGAGTGGTGTTTGCACATTTTGTAACTGAGTGGTGTTTGTACATTTTGTAACTGAGTGGTGTTTGTACATTTTGTAACTGAGTGGTGTTTGTACATTTTGTAATTGAGTGGTGTTTGTACATTTTGTTACTGAGTGGTGTTTTTACATTTTGTTACTGAGTGGTGTTTGTACATTTTTTAACTGAGTGGTGTTTGTACATTTTCGTAATTGAGTGGTGTTTGTACATTTCGTAACTGAGTGGTGTTTGTACATTTTCGTAACTGAGTGGTGTTTGTACATTTTCGTAACTGAGGGTGTTTGTACATTTTCGTAACTGAGGGTGTTTGTACATTTTGTAACTGAGTGGTGTTTGTAAATATTTGAAAAGCGGTGTTTGCACATTTTGTAACTGAGTTGTGTTTGTACATTTTGTAACTGAGTCGTGTTTGCACATTTTGTGTCCGAGTGGTGTTTGTACATTTTTATTTTGTTATATTTCTTTCTAGGTGGTACTAATTATGTTCCACTAGTGAATATATATTATTTATCTTGATAACTGAAATAAAAAGATAATTTCACATAACAAAATACAGTTTACTTTAAGTTATTCGTGATTATTACTTCGGAGAAATAGTCGCGAATTTTAGTCAACTAGTATTATGTACTCTAAATGTAATATAGTAGTATTATGTACTCTGAATGTAATATAGTAGTATTATGTACTCTGAATGTAATATAGTAGTATTTTGTACTTAAATGTAATATAGTAGTATTATGTACTCTGAATGTAATATATAAGTATTTGTACTCTGAATGTAATATATTAGTATTATGTACTCTAAAATGTAATATAGTAGTATTATGTACTCTGAATGTAATATAGTAGTATTATGTACTCTAAATTTGATAATTTCATAGTTAACCTATGGACAACATGTTTACGACATTTGTTCCTGTCAGTTCCAGACCTATTGTTAATGTTAGACAATGGTGAAAGACGAATGTAGACACTACATATTTAACAGTCAATAGAGGAAGAAGTCGTTATTTTACACCCAAATTAAACCTGAAATATATAGTGAAAAATGTTGTATATTGTAATAGGTTGCACAATTTTTACAATGCGGGGGGGCGCCAAAAAAACTCCCACATGGCGCCTCAATAGCTAGCTACGGACGGGGCTTTCATGTAGTGCCATTGTGACGTAGATTGGGAATGTTTTAGTTGGGCTGAAAGAAATGTAAGCTGTGGAGGGGGTTAGATGCAAGTTTACTTTGTTTTAGGAGCATAACTTGATGAACACTTTATATTAAAGATTCCCAAGAACTGTTTGACGTTGTTCTGAATTTTTATTTTGCGCCGACACTGACTCCGGACAAAGTACATACGCTGACCAGGGGCGCCGAGAGCCAACACGGGCCCCAGGGCAGGACATCAGGCCCTTAATAAACAATGAATCGTGAAAAAATTGACATGGTCGAGGCGGCCGGGCCCGCTTAGAGATGCGGGCCCCTGGCAATGACCCCGCCTGCCCCCTCTCGGCGTGCCTGGACGCTGACACTGACACCGAGCAAAGTACTGAAGCCGACACCGACACCGGGCTAAAACTGCCGACACCGCCGACACTGACAACCAGCTCTCAACACCTGTTTTTATTTTTACTGAAATACAAATTTAAAATCTAAAACTACACTTGATCAAGATTTAGTGAAGAAAATTATTTAAATTATATAAAATATCCGGCCCATTGGGAGACTAGTAAAATACTAACAGTGCAGCATATAATAATGACTAATTGAACAGTGTTTTATTAAGTTATTTATTTACAATCAATGACTAATTGAACAGTGTTTTATTAAGTTATTTATTTACAATCAATGACTAATTGAACAGTGTTTTATTAAGTTATTTATTTACAATCAATGACTAATTGAACAGTGTTTTATTAATTTATTTATTACAATCCTTGTAATTTTTTAAAGACAGCTTTTGAATGTTATGTTTCATTTTTGGCATGAAAAAATGCCTCGTTTCATTAAAGGCTGTAAACAATATAACCATACAGCGAACTTTTTTTATTGTTTAGCAAATCAGGGGAGGACGAGTAAATAAAATAAAATATAGGGCATCAATCAATTTGATACAATTATTGACTCATTATACAATTATTGACTCATTATACAATTATTGACTCATTATACAATTATTGACTCATCAGGCAGTTATTAACTCTGAGGATGCCCCTCTCTATTTCTATCCAATGAAAACTCACGTGTCAAACTAACCACTTATGTTTCAAAAGTATCTCAATGAGTGTAGTAGAAAGTTATGTTTATTCTTGTAGTCTATTAAAGGGAGAAAACCACCACAAAAAATGAGCCCCCTCCCCCAGTCTGTACTAACGTCAGTTTAAGGGGGGGAACTTTAGTGTTTGGGTCACAGCTAATTTATTTTCAGTCATTAAAGATGAACTAAACCATTTTTGTATCCAGATAAAATATCATCATGAAATCACAGTAACTGTACAAATATCCCGTCATTGTCTAAATATAGATACATCAATGAAAGCTCTTGTAGCTTAAGAATAATATTAACATTTGTGCAAGAAATAAACCTGCAGTGAAATAAAAGAAATATTTCAACTTCATAAAACATGACTTTAATTTTGAATTGAAATAGTTCCTCCTTGGATATCCCGAGATTATAGAAGTTTCCCGGGAAGTGTTATGAACTCATTCGGCCGAGATCTCGCTTTCCCGGTAGAGAAATTCTAGTTCCTAGAAACAACGTTCAGAGAGCTTTCACAGAAGTCGTGCCGGAGTTCGCAGCGCGGAACTTTCCTTTTTTTAAAAGGTGAAACGAGAGAAGCCGTTAAAGTCTACATGCGAATAAGCCAAATGACGACTGCGTTAAAATAGCCTATAAATAGGTTCACTGTGTTTGGTTCACAAAGATGTATTAAGGTCCTCTTGAAAACGACAACTTTCTTATATAAATCGTCATGAACACAATGTGATGGTATGGTGACATCACGAAGTGATAGTATGGTGACATCACGAAGTAATTGTATGGTGACATCACAAGGTGATATTGGTATGGTGACATCACGAGGTGACGGTATGGTGACATCACGAGGTGATGGTATAGTGACATCACGAGGTGACGGTATGACGACATCACGCCATGTCGAGAGAATTCTAGTGGGGCAGTTTCACTTGGAAATCCGGAAGCTCGCTGCCCCTCCCACCCCAACGTCCCCATATATCACACACACTTACGTGAACATCTGTACAACATGAGCACGTAGATTCCCTGTAGCAGTTCATGGAAAAGTGGGTGGGATTCGAGACCCAGATATTTCTAAGTAGTCACTTAATAGACAAAAAATAAACAACATCCTTACTATTGTTTCAAGGTAACTTTATTTAGTGCTGCATTTAGGTATTTATTCTACTGTTTTTATTTTATTGTATTGTTAATAAACTATATGAACCATGGAACAGGAATTGAGTTTCTCATTATAAGCCAGTTCATATAAATACATCCTTTACAGTATGTATGTAATGTATGTAATGTATGTATGTATGTAGGTAGGTAGGCAGGTATCTATCTATCTATCTATCTATCTATCTATCTATCTATCTATCTATCTATCTATCTATCTATCTATCTATCTATCTATCTATCTATCTATCTATCTATCTATCTATCTATCTATCTATCTATCTATCTATCTATCTATCTATCTATCTATCTATCTATCTATCTATCTATCTATCTATCTATCTATCTATTTATCTATTTATCTATCTATCTACCTATCTACCTATCTATCTATCTATCTATCTATCTATCACAATTAGAAAAAGTATTGTATTTAAAATTGAAAAAATCAATCAATTTGTATAGAGGATAAAATGGCTGAAGAGGCGGTAAAAGGACCAAAAACACTCGGTTCATTTAGTTTTTAACTTGTGAAGATATTTTCATCCACAGACTATATAGAGTAAGCACCATCCAACTGGCTCACTGTTAATGGCTTCAACTAGATATAGCTAAAGGGATAAACATATTGTCTTGTCATATTTACAGTGATAGTAGTGTAGCATTTATATCACAAGTATCAATATGAGCAAATAAAAGTGGGACGGGTGGCCGTGTGTTGTAGACACTCGACTGTTGACCTGAGAGTCAGTGGGCGGATGGCCGTGTGGTGTAGATACTCGACTGTTGACCTGAGAGTCAGTGGGTCGGATGGCCGTGTGGTGTAGATACTGACTGTTGACCTGAGAGTCAGTGGGTCGGATGGCCGTGTGGTGTAGATACTCGACTGTTGACCTGAGAGTCAGTGGGTCGGATGGCCGTGTGGTGTAGATACTCGACTGTTGACCTGAGAGTCAGTGGGTCGGATGGCCGTGTTGTAGATACTCGACTGTTGACCTGAGAGTGCCGGGTTCGATCCTTGGTGAGGCCCTGCGAATTTTTCCAGGTTTAATTTTTGTTTCAAAGTCGTCCCACAAGTTCACCACTTTAAATGTGTACCTGACTTTAAGTTGGGGAAGTAAAGGCTGCTGGGCATTGTGGTAGCCAACCCTGTTCTTGACCTGCCCAAATCACTTCCTGTTGTTCACATAATTATTTTAAGTGTTACCACTCACAAAGAGCTTCACATTTTGTTTCCGTTGTATATTCTTAGTTGTGGTAATGTATCTTGTCCTTTGTTTACGTTGTTGTATATTCTTAGTTGTGGTAATGTATCTTATCCTTTGTTTCCGTTGTATATTCTTAGTTGTGGTAATGTATCTTGTCCTTTGTTTACGTTGTATATTCTTAGTTGTGGTAATGTATCTTGTGAATAACAGGGAAGTGATTTGTAGGTCAAGAACAGGGTTGGCTAAACTACGCCCGCGGACCAGAGACTATAACAATTAAGCTATATTATCCGGCACGCGCTCAGAGCATAACTGACTTTGTACAGTTATATCGTTTCACGGCAATACTCACCCATCTGCTTTTTGCGAATAATCTGTCAAGGATATCTCGTTGTAGCCCGCGGTAAAAAAATAGCCCCACCCATGGTCAAGAAAAACAAAAGATGTTTAGCTTTTTGTTTCAATTCATAGTAATTATCGCTGTGAAATAAACATAAACACATTTTACATTGCGATATTTTATACCTCTCTATATATTGTTGTTGCTCCGGTTTACATTTCATTTTCAATGGACTCATGGTCCCGGGGTGTGGCGGCTGAAAAGATAAAACATTGATAGATGACCATTTACAGTGAGCTGGTCATTTACTGTATTCATCATGGGACAATGTGTATATCATTTCGGATGTCGGAGCATTTCTTCGATCTACACTTTGTAATTGAAATACAGCCGTTATCACTGAGATACAACCGTCGTCACTGAGATACAGCCGTTGTCACTGAGATACAGCCGTTGTCACTGAGATACAGCCGTCACGGAGCCGTCGTCACTGAGGTACAGCCGTTGTCACTGAGGTACAGCCGTTGTCACTGAGATACAACCGCTTTATCAAGAAAAAACAGTATCATACAAAATTACTAGTCGGGTTCACCTTAGCATTTCATGAAAAGTCCTGAAAAGTGTAAATTTGCGAACTATAAACTAAATGTGGAATAGTCTGCGCGTTCCCAACCACATTATAACTCAGTTCTAAACATTTTTCGATTTAATTCATGACAATATGATATTGCCTCTTTATTTTGGCATCGGTTTATGATGACACCGGTTTATTTTGGCACCATTCAATGATGATACCGGTTTATCTTGACAAAACACAACTCTTGAAATTTAAACTAAAAGTAATGTACAGTGAGTAAATGAAAACCATCCGATGAAACCAAAATGAGTTTGAAATCCACCGTGAAACCAAACAAGTCAGTTAAAAAAACTTACCAAAGTTTTAGACTTTTAATTTAGTTACCTAACTCCAGTTGCGTAACTATGCGGGGGCGAAATAAACGGTCCGACCCTAGGTGGCACTTTGACAACCACCAGGGGCAGCATATTCAACTGACAACCACCAGGGGCAGCATATTCAACTGACAACCACCAGGGGCAAGTATATTCAACTGACAACCACCAGGGGCAGCATATTCAACTGACAACCACCAGGGGCAGCATATTCAACTGACAACCACCAGGGGCAGCATATTCAACTGACAACCACCAGGGGCAGCATATTCAACTGACAACCACCAGGGGCAGCATATTCAACTGACAACCACCAGGGGCAGCATATTCAACTGACAACCACCAGGGCAGCATATTCAACTGACAACCACCAGGGGCAGCATATTCAACTGACAACCACCAGGGGCAGCATATTCAACTGACAACCACCAGGGGCAGCATATTCAACTGACAACCACCAGGGGCAGCATATTCAACTGACAACCCTGATAGCAAAGAAACGGAAAGTTTTATTTTACCTTCCCGGGCGCTTAATTTTTTTGTTGACGATGGGCTGTGAATGTATCCAACAAGGATTGATTACATATCAATGGCTGTGAAGGTATCTAATAATGATTGATTACATATCAATGGCTGTGAAGGTATCTAATAATGATTGATTACATATCAATGGCTGTGAAGGTATCTAATAATGATTGATTACATATCAATGGCTGTGAATGTATCTAATAATGATTGATTACATATCAATGGCTGTGAAGGTATCTAATAATGATTGATTACATATCAATGGCTGTGAAGGTATCTAATAATGATTGATTACATATCAATGCCCCACACCACTGATGTACAAACTTGGTCATTGGTGTCAATCTAATTTCTGAGTGTGCTGGAAGATTTGGAGAGGAGGGATACGCTGTTGTTAAAGGTTATAACTTCTCATTACATACAATGGCAATACAAACATCATTATGTTAACTTCTCATTACATACAATGGCAATACAAACATCATTATGTTTACTTCTCAATACATACAATGGAAATACAAACACCATTATGTTAACTTCTCATTACATACAATAGCAATACAAACATCATTATGTTAATTTCTAGTTACATACAATGGCAATACAAACATCATTAAGTTAATTTCATTACATACAATGGCAATACAAACATCATAAGGTTAACTTCTCATTACATTCAATAGCAATACAAACATCATTATGTTAACTTCTCATTACATACAATGGCAATACAAACATCATTATGTTAACTTCTCTTTACATACAATGACAACACAAACATCATTATGTTAACTTCTTGCTACATACAATAGCAATACAAACATCATTATGTTAATTTCTCATTACATACAATGGGCAATACAAACATCATTATGTCAACATCTCATTAATACAATGGGTAATTGTCACAGGTTGTGACGAATACGTCGAAACTATCCCCTTACTCCAACCCTAACCTAATAATAGTAACAACGTTAATATGTATATTAAACTATACATAACAATCTACGTTCCCGCTCCTCAGTTTCCCCCCCCCGTTCCCACCCTACCCCCGTAATCGCAGACCAGGTGTTCGACACAGAATCTCCGTCGACCAACCAAAGTAGCTGTTAACAGAAACATGTTATATTCCGCGGGGAAATCTCTGACCACTTGACCGCTGTACGTACTCCGGTCGGCGCCTTCAAAGGGACAGAGACCCGCTGGATGTCCAGTTACTACTATTGTCTTTGTCTGCATGGCGTACTACTTCTCCCCCCACCCCCATCTAGGCTCCACCCCTAATTTGAAAGTTTGAATGTAGCAGCTATCATATTTGATTGGTTAATGGTCACGTGAAAAGTGTTGAGCGAGGTAAAAGATATAGATTCTAGACAGTCGGCCCGGGAGCGGCGTCTTGACAAGTCGATTAGTGAATAGTCTCTGAGTGAGAGAAGAGAGACATATAGAGAAAGAGAGACATATAGAGAAAGAGAGACATAGAGAGAAAGAGAGACATAGAGAGAGAGAGATCTAGAGTGAACACGTCCTTCAATTTATTCATAATTTTATATTGGATTACCTCGTTGCTGTACCTTTTTGGATTATCTTTGATTTATTTGAAAGGCCACCAGATCCCTGATACGGACTGGTGCCTCTGTACATAATAAATATTTGATTGTTGTACCCACGACTTTGTCGAGTTGATCTAGTCACCTGTTTCACCTGTAATTGCTGTGGAGACTGTGCGTGTGGCAGGAATACAAATAAAATACGAGTCAAACTTTGAGTCAGCCCTCATACACTTAGACACAAGCCAAGTGTACCCTTCTCAGGATCCTCACCACCTGGGGGTCTCGTTGCCGGGAACCATAACAGTAATACAAACATCATTATGTTAACTTCTCATTAAATACTATGAACAATACAAACATCATTATGTTAACTTCTCATTACATACAATGGCAATACAAACATCATTATGTTAACTTCTCATTAAATACTATGGACAATACAAACATCATTAAGTTAACTTCTCATTACATACAATGGAAATACAAACATCATTATGCTAACTTCTCATTACATATAATGGCAATACAAACATCATTATGTTAACTTCTCATTACATACAATGGCAATACAAACATCATTATGTTTATTTCTAGTTACATACAATGGCAATACAAACATCTTTATGTTAGCTTCTTGTTACATACAATGGCAATACAAACATCGTTATGTTAACTTCTCATTGCATACAATGGCAAACAA
The DNA here is from genome assembly GCA_021962125.1 of Bulinus truncatus. NCBI lineage: Eukaryota > Metazoa > Mollusca > Gastropoda > Planorbidae > Bulinus > Bulinus truncatus. The sequence goes on along the minus strand of JAGDYQ010000184.1, from coordinate 864,286 downwards.
ACATCTTTATGTTAACTTCTTGTTACATACAAAGGCAATACAAACTTCCTTATGTTAACTTCTTGTTACATACAATGGCAATACAAACATCATTATGTTAACTTCTCATTACATACAATGGGCAATACAAACATCATTATGTCAACTTCTCATTACATTTAATAGCAATACAAACATCGTTATGTCTACTTCTCGTTACATACAATGGCAACACAAACATCTTTATGTTAGCTTCTCGTTACATACAATGGCAATACAAACTTCATTATGTAAACTTCTCATTACATACAATAGCAATACAAACATCATTATGTTAATTTCTAGTTACATACAATGGCAATACAAACATCATTAAGTTAACTTCTCATTACATACAATGGCAATACAAACATCATTATGTTTATTTCTAGTTACATACAATGGTAATACAAACATCTTTATGTTAGCTTCTTGTTACATACAATGGCAATACAAACATCGTTATGTTAACTTCATTGCATACAATGGCAAAACAAACATCTTTATGTTAACTTCTTGTTACATACAAAGGCAATACAAACTTCCTTATGTTAACTTCTTGTTACATACAATGGCAATACAAACATCATTATGTTAACTTCTCATTACATACAATGGGCAATACAAACATCATTATGTCAACTTCTCATTACATTTAATAGCAATACAAACATCGTTATGTCTACTTCGTTACATACAATGGCAACACAAACATCTTTATGTTAGCTTCTCGTTACATACAATGGCAATACAAACATCATTATGTAAACTTCTCATTACATACAATAGCAATACAAACATCATTATGTTAATTTCTAGTTACATACAATGGCAATACAAACATCATTAAGTTAACTTCTCATTACATACAATGGCAATACAAACATCATTATGTTAACTTCTCATTACATACAATAGCAATACAAACATCATTATGTTAATTTCTAGTTACATACAATGGCAATACAAACATCATTAAGTTAACTTCTCATTACATACAATAGCAATACAAAACATCATTATGTTAACTTCACATTACATATAACAAACATTATAAACATTTTTTAATTAAATCTAAGTCCAACCCAATGAATGACATATAAAAGAAAAGTAAAAAACTATTGCTTTGGATTTTTCGTTAAATGCATTAATTACACCAAGTAACACAATTTAGTTCATTGCATTAATTACACTATGTAATACATTTTTTTCTAAGTGCTACATTTCAACTGCTTAAGTCTAACTAAAGCCTTTCGAAAAAGCGACTACATTCAACACAAACTTTAATTTTATAACCGCCTCCCAGAAAAATGTCGTATTTATTGTGACAAACAAGGACATTGATATATTTGCGTTCATGCGGTCTTATAATAAAACACTAACATGATAAATAGTCAGCCAAAAAATCAAAAAGGTTCAGAAATGATTCGATTTTCTAGATGAGCTCGTGTAATTTAAATCGCTTCCTAGAAGAGACCCCCCCACCCAAGGTTGTCCCCAATGTTATTTTCGTTACACTGTCCTTGGTTCAAAGTTCAATGTATCTTGATGAAACCACTCTTCTTTCTCCACTGAGTAAGCTCCCATGTTATCCTTGAATTTGTCATGATAGTTCAAAGAACCAAAGTTTTTGTTGAACAATTGCTATTTTCCGTTTGATTTAGGTATAATGGGTTAGGAAAACACACTTAGTACCAGAATAAAAAAAGTGTTATTGAATCGAAAAATGTAGCAGATTAAAAAATACGATTTTCTGTATTCTAATGAAATATAAAACTATAAAAATCTTTTTTTTTTGGAATCGAATCTGGCAAATTATTATAGATAGCCATTTTATAATGAGTATTTCATTAGTTTTATTTTACAATGGTACGAAATTATTGTTTTACTTAACAACGAATTCAATGTTTTACTTAACAACGAATTCAATGTTTTACTTAACAACGAATTCAATGTTTTACTTTAACAACGAATTCAATGTTTTACTTAACAACGAATTCAATGTTTTACTTAACAACGAAATCAAAGTTTTACTTAACAACGAAAACAATTATTTTGTATATAAGAAACGAATACAATGCTACGACCTATGTTTAGTATCGGAAAAAAGCTTATGAAATCAAAGTAAGATACGTTCAGGAGCTAATTGTTACGGACAATAGATAATCTAAAAATATGTTTTCCACACTACGGAACATTTCTAAGTCTGTTCATTTATGTTGAAGGACACATTAGCGTGCTTAGAACAACCCCCGGCATTACGAAATGTTATAATAATCATGAAAAAGGGATATAAAACAAGAATATGTGTGATTTTTAGATTTTTCGTTAGGACTATACCAAAAATAATTGGGAAAAATAATTTTACTCCAGTCTAGTGTTGTGGTTTCATCCACCGAAACCAATTACGTACCATTCCTTAAAAAATATGGAACTATGAGGTTTATAATAAATATTACAATTGGATAAGTTCTATATATTTTTTTGACCCATGATGTATATATCATTTTGTAGGTCTTGGCCTGCCAAGAAATGACATTTGTCCATTTCGCGATCTAATCTCTGAGGGCCGAAAAAAGGAGCGTATTAAGTACCATTTTTTACTATATAAGCTATATTAATAAAGGAGCGCCCTATATCTCAGCAACCATAAGTCCTAAACCCATGATGTATATATCATTTTGTAGGTCTTGGCCTGCCATGTGTACATCAAAAGTTCATTTCGCGATAGGACCTCTGAGGGCCGGGCTTCAGGGCTCCTAAGGGGCTTATATATATTATATATGGCCCCATTCTACACCTTGTACGTTCAATAACCCATTCATTTGGTGCGAAATACTGCAGCACGTAGTTTCACCAAGATTTATTAAGAAACTCATCAAATGAAATAGTAAGCTTGTGTTCTGAGTTTAATTGAAAGTATCAGAGCTATGCAACAATTGACGGAGTTTTCAGACGATTAAATGACTACAATTTCGAATGTTTTCAATTATGAGTCCTATTTCAGTAACCACAAACCACTTGTAGTTAGGTTTAAGAGAAAATATTTTTTTCAAATATAAAGAAACGTCTTTATAATATGTTTTTTACAGATATATGCATTACACAATTGAATTTATAAACATTTCCCAAATTTACAAATATTTACTGAAAGCTAACAAACGTACTGATACATAACACGAAAATGCGTTAACACGTCCTGTGTCCAGAATGGAACAGGCTTAATTGCTTTTTATCTTCCATATTGCATTGCAATATCATTGACCTGGTTAAACTCTAGAAGCGTTTTAATCAAAATGCATTCTTGCATAGTTTGTCTCAACCTTACAAATATCTATTAAAAGCACTCCTAAAGCAACATAAATTAATATGATATTTATATAAAATATCATGAATTTGTTTTCTTCCATTACCTACCCCTCCACAATTTGTAAGAATTAGAAAAATAATCTACATTAGTTACAGCAAACATAATACCCACAATTATTTAATAATTGTTTTGTACCAAACTTGTGAAAACTTTCAAACTTTTTGGTCCAAGTTTTTTTGTTGAGGAAAATGATTTTGACTTTGCCTTATTGGTAAACATTTTTTTTTCTTTCTGTTTATGTTGTCCATGCCTAATGCGTGGTACACATTTTTTAAAGGTATATTCATTTTTTTTTCAATCATCAAAATAAATTAAATAACACGAAGCTCTGACTTCAGTTTATTCTTATATAGAGTGTTATATGACGCCTCAATATATAGAGTGTTATATGACGCCTCAATATATAGAGTGTTATATGACGCCTCAATATATAGTGTTATATGACGCCTCAATAGGGCGCAGTCGTTTTGTTCTTTTTTATTGGAAGATTGCAGCTTGGATTCCCGAAAAGTTTTTAGACGGGCGCGGGAGGTGCTAAAGAGCTAGGGAAGGTATCTCACCCAAATAACACATAACGTTTTTCTCTTAACTGGGGCTTTCAATTTCTGCTTTCCGCGAGGCACGTGGCCCTATTTCGACGCCACGTGCCCCCTCAACTTGAAGCCAGCAACAACCATAAAGCCGGCACCGATAATTCAACACATACACTATGTGACCAACCTTTTATTTCTTTCAGGTATTTTGTTTACCTTTATTGGTTTTGGCGGGAACTATATTGTGGTCGCTGAAAATTATAACATACACGGTGGATTGTGGGAAACATGTGAGACTGATGAATGTTTGAAGACCAGCTTTGTGCTGCTTAATTCTAAGAGGAGCAAAGGAAACATTTTTAGTTTTACGTTTTGTTTCTTCGTCATTTTATCAAATGTTGAGGGCGTGGCAATTGTGCTGGGGTAGGGGGCCGTTCAGACCATCTAAGGCTTCCTCCGCACGACCGAACTGTGCCATTTTTCGTCACTTGTATGTTGCCATAATAGTTTCCTGAGGGCCCGCCATTGAGGATATACTTTCCCAGACAAACTCATTGGTCTTGTGTTCTTGGAAGAAGACTCCACCAAATATTTTCATCATTTATTTTCGAGAGCCTGTAATTTGCTTGTCGTTGCTGATAGAATTATCCATAAACAGGGCAATTCGTTGGTAGGCTAATCTTTTGCAAGCCAAGATTATGTTTAATTCTGCCATAGTGGTCATCGCTGACTCAATACTGGTCCGAATTTCCGCCTCGCAGTTTAGGTATTTGGATAAGATGGCTCTTGTGTATCTAAAATTCTGAACTTCTTCAAGATCTTTATGTTCATTATGATCTTTGTATTACTCTCATCTGTTGCGTTCACCATTATCTTGCGTGTATCTGAACTGATGTCCGTTCTATAAGCACCCGCCTTATCTGCAAACTTGCACTTGCCCAAACATATTTATATCACTGTGCATTTTATAAAGCTCTTGTCAAACAGTTCAAGTATTGTTTACGAAATAAATCTATTTATATTCACTGACTATTTGGTTGCTCCTACTTATAAAGACATAGTTTAAAAAAAACAACTTTTCATGATTTACTTCATCTTGTAGTTTGGCTGGATGCCAGCAAAGGAATGATGGCTATTTCTATCATCTGCCAGTTTCTGACCATTTTGATGACGGCCATTGAGTTATTTAGGCCAGTGACCAAACTAATGGGGTGGAACACAGCAGGCGTGGCAGCTTTCTCAGGTGAGTAGATGCGCAGACTGACTACTTTAAGTACACATATTTTTTTCTGTAAAAATAGATTAATACCGACACTGCATTTGGAATTTAAAAATACGTTACAAAGAAAAAGTCAAATTAAGTAAAAAAATCAATAAAAAAAAAAAGCCAAAACAGACCAAAAAATTCACCACACCTTGATGACCACACTTGGATGACCATACTTTGATGATAACCACATTCTCATGACCATAATTTGTTGATGACCACATTCTCATGAGCATACTTTGATAATGGTAGTTTGATGACATCACTTTGATAGCTACACTTTTTCTGACTACACATTGATGACCATGCTTTGATGACCATACTTTGATGACCGCACTTCAATGAGCCATTCTTTGATGACTACACTTTGATGACCACACTTTGATGACCACACTTTAATGACCATACTTTAATGACCATGCTTTGATGACCATACTTTGATGACCACATTTGATGACCATACTTTAATGACCACACTTTGATGATCACACTTTGATGACCATGCTTTTGTGAGTCACACTTTGATGATACATTTTGATGACCATACTTTAATGACCACACTTTGATGACCACACTTTGATGACCACACCTTTATGATCACACTTTGATGACCACACTTTGATGACCACACTTTAATGACCATACTTTGATGACCATACTTTGATGACAACATTTTGATGACCATACTTTAATGACCACACTTTGATGACCACACTTTGATGACCACATTTTGATGATCGCACTTTGATGGCCATACTTTGATGAGCACACTTTGATGACCACACTTTGATGACCACACTTTGATGACCACACTTTGATGACCACACTTTTATGGCCACACTTTGATGACCACACTTTGATGACCACACTTTGATGACCACACTTTGATGACCACACTTTGATGACCATACTTTGATGACCACATTTTGATGACCGCACTTTGGATGGCCATATTTTGAAGACAACACTTTGATGACCACACTTTGATTACCGCACTTTGATGACCACATTTTGATGACAGCACTTTGATGGCCATACTTTGAAGACCACACTTTGATGACCACACTTTGATGACCGCACTTTGATGACCACATTTTGATGACCGTACTTTGATGGCCATATTCTTTGATGACCACACTTTGATGACCACACTTTGATGACCGCACTTTGATGACCACATTTTGATGACCGCACTTTGATGGCCATACTTTGTTGACCACATTTTGATGGCCATACTTTGAAGACCACACTTTGATGACCACACTTTTGATGACCACACTTTGATGACCACACTTTTATGACCACACTTTGATGACCACTTTGATGACCACACTTTAATGACCACACTTTGATGACCACACTTTGATGACCATACTTTGATGACCGCTCTTTGATGGCCATACTTTGAAGACCACACTTTGATGACCACACTTTGATGACCGCACTTTGATGACCACATTTTGATGACCGCACTTTGATGACCACATTTTGATGACCGCACTTTGATGGCCATACTTTGATGACCACATTTTGATGACCGCACTTTGATGGCCATACTTTGGAAGACCACACTTTGATGACCGCACTTTTGATGACCACATTTTGATGACCGCACTTTGATGGCCATACTTTGATGACCACATTTTGATGACCGCACTTTGATGGCCATACTTTGAAGACCACACTTTGATGACCACACTTTGATGACCGCACTTTGATGACCACATTTTGATGACCGCAATTTGATGGCCATACTTTGATGACCACATTTTGATGACCACATTTTGATGACCACACTTTGATGACCACACTTTGATGACCACACTTTGATGACCACACTTTGATGACCACACTTTGATGACCACACTTTGATGACCACACTTTGATGGCCATACTTTGATGACCACATTTTGATGACCGCACTTTGATGGCCATACTTTGAAGACCACACTTTGATGACCACACTTGGATGACCGCATCTTTGATGACCACATTTTGATGACCGCACTTTGATGGCCACATTTTGATGACCACATCTTTGATGACCACACTTTGATGACCACACTTTTATGATCACACTTTGATGATCACACTTTGATGATGACACTTTGATGACCGCACTTTGATGGCCATACTTTGAAGACCACACTTTGATGACCGCACTTTGATGACCACACTTTGATGACCACACTTTGATGACCACACTTTGATGACTATACTTTGATGACCACATTTTGATGGCCATACTTTGAAGACCACACTTTGATGACCACACTTTGATGAAAATAAATAAAAGTGGGTTTTTCTACATCTTCCAGCAAACACCCCTAACGGAATGATATTTAATGATTTAGAATGAGATTCACATTCCTCAACAATTCACAAATAGTCCTGTCACAATTAGTCCTGTCACTAATAGTCATGTCACAAATAGTCATGTCACAAATAGTCCTGTCACTAATAGTCCTGTCACAAATAGTCATGTTACAAGTAATCATGTCACAAATAGTCATGTCACATACAGTCATGACACTAATAGTCCTGTCAGCAAATAGTCATGTTACAAATAGTCCTGTCACAAATAGTCCTGTCAAAATGTGACCCACATTTTAAATTGTATCACGGCTTAGCTTAAAATAAAGGGGCTAGTGTAACCTGTTTTAAAGGGAAAATAAACTTATTTAAACCATGACAAAAAAAAAACTTTAGCGAAGCTATCCATTGAAACACAAAAGTCTGAGTTTTCAAAGTCTATTACAAGAAGTTTTAGGTCGGGAATTAATGGGTTATCTACTCTGAAATTGTGAATCCAAGAAAATGATGAAAAAAAAATTTGTTTTAAATGCTGTAACTTTGAACAGTTCGAAATAATGAAATAATTTTTTCTACAAAATCTGCTGTTTTCTTGAATGTCATTAAAGAAAAAGAATAGCGAGTGTTATAAATATAGCGAGTTTTATAAATATAGCGAGTTTTATAAATATAGCGAGTGTTATAAATATAGCGAGTTTTATAAATATAGCGAGTTTTATAAATATAGCGAGTTTTATAAATATAGCGAGTGTTATAAATATAGCGAGTTTTATAAATAGAGCAAGTTTTATAAATATAGCGAGTTTAAAAATATTTTGTCAAAAAATAATGAGAATGTCCAAAAAAAAATCCATCTTAACGGAATTCTTTTTTACAGTTTTATCATCTTTTTACCCTCATAATTAGACTCAGTCTTCCTTCACAACATGATATATCTTTGATTCATAACTAAAAAACTCAATTTCTGCAGTTTTTCATATAATTAGTTTTGTAGTGACCTTAACTCACTTATAAAAAATATTTGGAAGAAAAATGAAATAAATTTTTCTATAAAAATATCTTCATGCTTATTTTCAAAAATAAATTAAATAATGTAAATTAAACGATTTAGACCAGTTTACATTGCCATGATTGTCGTTTTTACTTCAACAGCTTTGAATGGAATCATTGGAGTCTCTGCGGCATTTGGAGAGGGCAAGCGTTTTTTTGAGGACTATACCAAGGGATTACCTACAAAGTGGGCTGGTCATTTATTCTATTTATGTTCGAACAATTAGTGTATCTTTTTGCTGCCGTCTGGCATTACTTCCACTCCAGAAATAAGACCACACGTCGTAACCCAGAAACAGCCGAAATATGAAAAGAAATATTTTCTATTTGTTCTTTAAAAATACAACCACTTTATACAATGAACAATAATGTCCCGGCCTGTGAAATTTTTTTATGATATGTATGTTATGTTTTATGTTATTAGTATGTGTAATTTTTTATTGTTTTAAAGTAAAGTAAGTAAAGTTTCCTTAGCCCTAACGGACCATCGGGGCAGATTCTATAACCACAGCATATGAAGGGATTTGATTGGTTAGCACAACGCCCAGCCGCCTTTACTGCACCAACTTAAGTCAGGTACCCATTTAAAGCTGGGTGGACTTGTGGGACGACTTTGTTTTTTTATTGTTTTAGTTAGTTAATAATATTAGTGTGTTATTGGTGCGTTAATAATATTGGTGTGTTAATAATATTAGTGAGTTAATAATATTAGTGTGTTAATAATATTAGTGTGTTAATAATATTAGTGTGTTAATAATATTGGTGTGTTAATAATATTAGTGTGTTAATAATATTAGTGTGTTAATAATATTAGTGTGTTAATAATATTAGTGTGTAATAATATTAGTGTGTTAATAATATTAGTGTGTTAATAATATTAGTGAGTTAATAATATTAGTGTGTTAATAATATTAGTGTGTTAATAATATTGGTGTGTTAATAATATAGGTGTGTTAATAATATTAGTGAGTTAATAATATTAGTGTGTTAATAATATTAGCGTGTTAATAATATTGGCGTGTTAATAATATTGGTGTGTTAATAATATTAGTGTGTTAATAATATTAGTGTGTTAATAATATTAGTGTGTTAATAATATTAGTGTGTAATAATATTAGTGTGTTAATAATAATAGTGTGTTAATAATATTAGTGTGTTAATAATATTAGTGAGTTAATAATATTAGTGTGTTAATAATATTAGTGTGTTAATAATATTAGTGAGTTAATAATATTAGTGAGTTAATAATATTAGTGTGTTAATAATATTGGTGTGTTAATAATATTAGTATGTTAATAATAATAGTGTGTTAATAATATTAGTGTGTTAATAATATTAGTGTGTTAATAATATTAGTGTGTTTTGTTGATAAATTGGAGTGTTATTTATGAATGTTATTATTGTAATGTTATACTGACAAGTAAGAACAATAACTCTTACATATTGTTTTATGATTGATGGTTAAGTCCTCTTTACAATTACGTCATATTCAGGGGAGGTCATGCATGACGCATTGTGTGGACGAAATCTGCAATCCTGAAGGACCATAGTTAATTTAACAGGATTGAGTAATAAAATAACGTAATACAACCTTAGGTGGGAGCTACACTAGAATTGATACCAGCCACTTGTAGCTGTCAGAATACTGTCATACAGTCTCAACAAATAACTGACACAGATGGTACCACCCTCACCATTCCGATGTCCCCCCCCCCCAGTCACGTCAGTTTAGTCTGCTTGAGTTATATTTGGTTTATTGGTTTACTTCACTCGTCAATATACAAATATATATTCTTTTTCTCATTCCTATTTTAATTATTTGAAACACAAGTGTTTTTTTTTATTTTACTTTAAACGTACAAAAGTAGCATTTTGTCTTATTTTGTTTAATAAATTAACATTTTTAAGCCATCCGCCTAATTTCAGTTACATTATAAACACTATCAATTTATGTTTAATCTTAATGATCACTTCCAGGGCTATAGGTGTGTCGGTAGACTTCCTCCAGTATGACGCTAGTCATGCAGGTGTGTCGGTAGACTTCCTCAGTATGACGCTAGTCATGCAGGTGTGTCGGTAGACTTCCTCAGTATGACGCTAGTCATGCAGGTGTGTCGGTAGACTTCCTCAGTATGACGCTAGTCATGCAGGTGTGTCGGTAGACTTCCTCAGTATGACGCTAGTCATGCAGGTGTGTCGGCAGACTTCAGTATGACGCTAGTCATGCAGGTGTGTCGGCAGACTTCCTCAGTATGACGCTAGTCATGCAGGTGTGTCGGCAGACTTCCTCAGTATGACGCTAGTCATGCAGGTGTGTCGGCAGACTTCCTCAGTATGACGCTAGTCATGCAGGTGTCGGCAGACTTCCTCAGTATGACGCTAGTCATGCAGGTGTGTCGGCAGACTTCCTCAGTATGACGCTAGTCATGCAGGTGTGTCGGCAGACTTCCTCAGTATGACGCTAGTCATGCAGGTGTGTCGGCAGACTTCCTCAGTATGACGCTAGTCATGCAGGTGTGTCGGCAGACTTCCTCAGTATGACGCTAGTCATGCAGGTGTGTCGGCAGACTTCCTCAGTATGACGCTAGTCATGCAGGTGTGTCGGCAGACTTCCCCTCAGTATGACGCTAGTCATGCAGGTGTGTCGGCAGACTTCCTCCGTATGACGCTAGTCATGCAGGTGTGTCGGCAGACTTCCTCAGTATGACGCTAGTCATGCAGGTGTGTCGGCAGACTTCCTCAGTATGACGCTAGTCATGCAGGTGTGTCGGCAGACTTCCTCAGTATGACGCTAGTCATGCAGGTGTGTCGGCAGACTTCCTCAGTATGACGCTAGTCATGCAGGTGTGTCGGCAGACTTCCTCAGTATGACGCTAGTCATGCAGGTGTGTCGGCAGACTTCCTCAGTATGACGCTAGTCATGCAGGTGTGTCGGCAGACTTCCTCAGTATGACGCTAGTCATGCAGGTGTGTCGGCAGACTTCCTCAGTAAGACGCGCTAGTCGTACTGCAGGTGTGTCGGCAGACTTCCTCAGTAAGACGCTAGTCATGCAGGTGTGTCGGCAGACTTCCTCAGTATGACGCTAGTCATGCAGGTGTGTCGGCAGACTTCCTCCAGTATGACGCTAGTCATGCAGGTGTGTCGGCAGACTTCCTCAGTATGACGCTAGTCATGCAGGTGTGTCGGTAGACTTCCTCAGTATGACGCTAGTCATGCAGGTGTGTCGGTAGACTTCCTCAGTATGACGCTAGTCATGCAGGTGTGTCGGTAGACTTCCTCAGTATGACGCTAGTCATGCAGGTTTGTCGGTAGACTTCCTCCAGTATGACGCTAGTCATGCAGGTGTGTCGGTAGAACTTCCTCAGTATGACGCTAGTCATGCAGGTGTGTCGGTAGACTTCCCAGTATGACGCTAGTCATGCAGGGTGTCGGTAGACTTCCCCAGTATGACGCTAGCCATGCAGGTGTGTCGGTAGACATCCCCAGTATGACGCTAGCCATGCAGGTGTGTCGGTAGACATCCCCAGTATGACGCTAGTCATGCAGGTGTGTCAGACATCCCCAGTATGACGCTAGTCATGCAGGTTTGTCGGTAGACATCCCCAGTATGACGCTAGTCATGCAGGTTTGTCGGTAGACATCCCCAGTATGACGCTAGTCATGCAGGTTTGTCGGTAGACATCCCCAGTATGACGCTTCAGTCATGCAGGTTTGTCGGTAGACTTCCTCAGTATGATGCTAGATCATGCACGACTTCTGAAATGCCGCTCCCTAAATCATTACCTCTTCCATCAAATAGCATTCTATACATTAGCTCTTCAATTAAATAACATTCCATTTATTACCTCTTCCATCAAATACCAATCTATATTACCTCTTCCATAAAATACCATTCTATTTATTACCTATTCCATCAAATAACATTCTTTTTATTACCTCTTCCATAAAATAACATTCTATTTATTACCTTTTCCATTTAATAGCTTTCTTTATATTAGCTCTTCCATCAAATAACTTTCTATTTATTACCTCTTCCATCAAATATTTATTACGCTCGTAATTACCTGCTTGGTTTAAAATTAAGCATGAATTTTAAAACGAATAAAATACAAATTATTTGGATCATTATTGTTAGAGCATTTTCTAAAAAAAATGCTCTATTGTCCCTGTTTAGTCTGTCTGTCTGTCATCACCCTAGATCTCAACAACCATAAGTCCTAGACCCATGATGTATATATCATTTTGTAGGTCTTGGCCTGCCAAGAAATGACTTTTTCCATTTCGCGATCTGACCTCTGAGGGCCGTAAAGGGGGCTTAGTACCGTTTTTTACTATATAAGCTATATTAATAAAGGAGCGCCTATATCTCAGCAACTATAAGTCCTAGACCCATGATGTATATATCATTTTGTAGGTCTTGGCCTACATCAAAAGTTCATTTCGCGACAGGACCTCTGAGGGCCGGGCTTCAGGGCTCCTAAGTGGCTTAAATATTATATATACATCTTGTACGTTCAATAACCCATTCATTTGGTGCGAAATACTGCAGCACGTAGTTTCACCAAGATTTATTAAGAAACTCATCAAATGAAATAGTAAGCTTGTGTTCTGAGTTTAATTGAAAGTATCAGAGCTATGCAACAATTGACAGAGTTTTCAGACGATTAAATGACTACAATTTCGAATGTTTTCAATTATGAGTCCTATTTCAGTAACCACAAACCACTTGTAGTTAGATTTAAGAGAAAATAATTTTTTTTTCAAATATGAAGAAACGTCTTTATAATATTTTTTTTACAGATATATGCATTACAAAATTGAATTTATAAATATTTCCAAAATTTACAAATATTTACTGAAAGCTAACAAACGTACTGATACATAACATGAAAATGCGCTAACACGTCCTGTGTCCAGAATGGAACAGGCTTAATTTGCTTGTTTCCTTTGGAGATTGAATTGCATTATCTTATCAATTGTTTGGAAATATCTTTTAGTCTACATATTTATAATTTGGACTCTTCACCATTTAACAATAAAATCATATTTGTTATCCTGAAAAATGTATTTACTGATGGTGTGTACTCGTCACTTTACAGATCGAAGGCTGATCGATTGTAGCTCTTGATGGCTGGTCAGTTGCACTGGGCAACGGCCAAAAAAATCGTCTGTGGTTTTTCAACTGATTTAGACTAATTTTGGTGTTCTTAGACCAAATATCACATTGATATTGCTCGGTCAGGTCAACTTCTTGAGATACAGCCATAGGCCTACCTGACGAGCTATACGTATATTAATATCAAGGGGTTTGAGTTCATTATTTCTCTAAATTAGCTGCATAAAAATTAGCAGCAAAGAAATAATCACAATTATAAAAACAGAGATAATTATATTTTATTTAGAAATCATCAATCTGGATTTTTACTTGATTATTTAATGCATCAGCACTTGATTGGGCGCAGCCTCCATTACCCCGACCTTCCATCTGCCCGTCGTCCAGCAGCTCACTGCGAAGAAATTCCTATACCAGCGTTCAGGGATCTTCCTGACAGCGACGATAGAGCCACCACTTTAGACGAGGGAGGAGATACAGAAGAGGAGTATGAATCACAATATGGTCCGCAGCCGTTCTCACAATGTGAGCTTAATGATCTGGTTCGGGATCTCAGCTTGTCGAATAATTCCTCCGAGCTGTTGGCCTCCAGACTTAAAGAAAAATCTACTTGGCAAGGACGCGCATATAACTTCTTCCGTAGAAGGCAGCAGGAGGACTACATGGGCTACTTCTGCCAGGAGAAAGACCGAGATGTCGCTGGTCTTCTTGATAAACTCGGCGGTCCTCAATACGATCCAAGAGATTGGCGACTCTTCATTGACAGCTGCAAGCGCTCTTTGAAGTGTGTACTTCCTGCACAACGGGAGCCAGTTTGCCTCAATCCCTCTTGCGCACTCCACAACTCTTGAAGAGAAATATGAAGCAGTGAAGTATGTGCTCGACAAAATCCAATATGGGCAGCACCAAAGGATCATCTGCGTCGACTTGAAACTGGTGAACTTTCTACTTGGTCAGCAGTCCGGGTTCACGAAGTACCCATGCTTTATATGTATGTGGGACAGTCGCAACAGAGCCCAGCATTATGTAAAAAGAGTGGCCGGCGCGAGAAACATCGTTTAAAACGAACATCTTGTTGACCGGGAGAAGATATTGATCCCACCGCTTACACATGAAGCTTGGGTTAATGAAACAGTTTACGCGCGCTCTGTAAAGGATTGGAGGTGCTTCAACTACATGTGCCGAACATTTCCTCAACTGACCATTGAGTAGCTGAAGGCCGGCATTTTCGACGGCCCACAGATACGGCAGCTCATAAAGGACACATAGTTCCAAAACTCCATATGAACACGCTTAAGTGCGCCGCCTGAAAATCGTTTGTGCAGGTGGTGAACAACTTCATGGGGAACAGCGAGGGCGCAAACCACGCCAGACTCATCAGCAGCATGATAGAGGACTTCCAAAAACTCGGGTGTTTGATGAATATAAAGATGCACTTCCTGTTCTCACACATGGAGAAGTTTCCTGAAAACCTTGGGGCGATGAGCGATGAGCAGGGAGAAAGGTTCCATCAGGACATCCGCCAAATGGAGGAAAGGTACCAGGAGGTGCAACGCAGTCATGCCGGCGGACTACTGCTGGTCGCTGAAGAGAGACGACCCAGCAGCTGCTCATATACGGGAATCGAAGAAACGCCGATTTATGCCTTGAACTCTGAACTTTTGTCTGACGTAACGCTCATTGTTATACTAATATTATGATAATTATGCTTATCAAATTTTTGGAGTATATAAAAACAGAATGGATTTGAACACGTTGACTTTTATTTCTTGAGTAAAACGGAAATAATCGTCAGCTAATGAACAACAAAAAATGTGTTTTTTTTACAAAAAAAAACATTTTAAGAATTTTGTAGCAAAAAATCCTGACCTGATTGAACAAAACCAAAGTAATTTTCGAACTCAGAGCGCCACAATTAGTCGTTGTATTCTTGATGGCTGGTCGTTGTAGCTCATTATGGCTGGTCGTTATAGCTCTTAATGGCTGGTCGTTGTAGCTCTTGATGGCTGGTGAATTGTAGCTGCTAACGGCTGATCGATTATAGCTCTTTATGGCTGGTCGTTGTAGCTCTTGATGGCTGGTGAATTGTAGCTGTTAATGGCTGGTCGATTGTAGCTGTTAATGGCTGGTCGATTGTAGCTCTTGATGGCTGGACGTTGTAGCTCATTATGGCTGGTCGATTGTAGCTGTTAATGGCTGGTCGTTGTAGCTCTTGATGGCTGGTCGTTGTAGCTCTTAATGGCTGGTCGTTGTAGCTCTTGATGGCTGGTCGTTGTAGCTCTTAATGGCTGGTCGTTGTAGCTCATTATGGCTGGTCGATTGTAGCTGTTAATGGCTGGTCGATTGTAGCTCTTGATGGCTGGACGTTGTAGCTCTTAATGGCTGGTCGTTGTAGCTGTTAATGGCTGGTCGTTGTAGCTCTTAATGGCTGGTCGATCATAGCTCTTAATGGCTGATCGATCATAGCTCTTAATGGCTGGTCGTTGCAGCTCTTGATGGCTGGTGAATTGTAGCTAACGGCTGATCGATTATAGCTCTTTATGGCTGGTCGTTGTAGCTCTTGATGGCTGGTGTGAATTGTAGCTGTTAATGGCTGGTCGTTGTAGCTGTTAATGGCTGGTCGTTGTAGCTCTTGATGGATGGTCGTTGTGGCTCTTAATGGCTGGTCGTTATAGCAAATCTTGATGCTCTTGATGGCTGGTCGATTATAGCTCTTAATGGCTGGTCGTTGTAGCTCTTGATGGCTGGTCGTTGTAGCTCTTAATGGCTGGTCGTTGTAGCTCTTAATGGCTGGTCGTTGTAGGTCTTAATGGCTGGTCGTTGTAGCTCTTGATGGCTGGTCGTTGTAGCTCTTGATGGCTGGTCGTTGTAGCTCTTCATGGCTGGTCGTTGTAGCTCTTTGTGGCTGGTTGTTGTAGCTCTTGATGCTGGTCGTTGTAGCTCTTGATGGCTGGTCGATTATAGCTCTTAATGGCTGGTCGTTGTAGCTCTTGATGGCTGGTCGTTGTAGCTCTTAATGGCTGGTCGTTGTAGCTCTTGTAGACTGGTCGATTATAGCTCTTAATGGCTGGTCGATTGTAGCTCTTGATGGCTGGTCGTTGTAGCTCTTGATGGCTGGTCGTTGTAGCTCTTGATGGCTTGTCGTTGTAGCTCTTAATGGCTGGTCGTTGTAGCTCTTGATGGCTGGTCGTTGTAGCTTTTAATGGCTGGTCGATTGTAGCTCTTGATGGCTGGTCGTTGTAGCTCTTAATGGCTGGTCGTTGTAGCTGTTAATGGCCGGTCGTTGTAGCTCTTGATGGCTGGTCGTTGTATTCTTGATGGCTGGTCGTTGTAGCTCATTTAGGCTGGTCGTTGTAGCTCTTAATGGCTGGTCGATTGTAGCTCTTAAAGGCTGGTCGTTGTAGCTCTTAATGGCTGGTCGTTGTAGCTCTAAATGGCTGGTCGATCATAGCTCTTAATAGCTGGTCGATCATAGCTCTTAATGGCTGGTCGTTGTAGCTCTTGATGGCTGGTGAATTGTAGCTGTTAATGGCTGGTCGATTATAGCTCTTAATGGCTGGTCGTTGTATTCTTGATGGCTGGTCGTTGTAGCTCATTATGGCTGGTCGTTGTAGCTCTTAATGGCTGGTCGATTGTAGCTCTTGATGGCTGGTCGTTGTAGCTCTTAATGGCTGGTCGTTGTAGCTCTCAATGGCTGGTCGTTGTAGCTCATGACGCCAGCTGGTCGATTGTAGCTGTTAATGGCTGGAATGATTGTAGCTCTTGATGGCTAGTCGTTGTAGCTCTTAATGGCTGGTCGTTGTAGCTCTTGCATGGCTGGTCGTTGTAGCTCATTATGGCTGGTCGATTGTAGCCTGTTAATGGCTGGTCGTTGTAGCTCTTGATGGCTGGTCGTTGTAGCTCTTAATGGCTGGTCGTTGTAGCTGTTAATGGCTGGTCGTTGTAGCTCTTAAAGGCTGGTCGATCATAGCTCTTAATGGCTGATCGATCATAGCTCTTAATGGCTGGTCGTTGTAGCTCTTGATGGCTGGTGAATTGTAGCTGCTAACGGCTGATCGATTATAGCTCTTTATGGCTGGTCGTTGTAGCTCTTGATGGCTGGTGAATAGCTGCATACTATGGCTGGTCGTTGTAGCTGTTAATGGCTGGTCGTTGTAGCTCTTGATGGATGGTCGTTGTAGCTCTTAATGGCTGGTCGTTATAGCTCTTGATGGCTGGTCGTTGTAGCTCTTGATGGCTGCTCGTTGTAGCTCCTAATGGCTGGTCGTTGTAGCTCTTGATGGCTGGTCGTTGTAGCTCTTGATGGCTGGTCGATTATAGCTCTAAATGGCTGGTCGTTGTAGCTCTTGATGGCTGGTCGTTGTATTCTTGATGGCTGGTCGTTGTAGCTCATTATGGCTGGTCGTTGTAGCTCTTGATGGCTGGTCGTTGTAGCTCATTATGGCTGGTCGTTGTAGCTCTTAATGGCTGGTCGATTGTAGCTCTTAATGGCTGGTCGTTGTAGCTCTGTGGTAGGCTGGTCGTTGTAGCTCTTGATGGCTGGTCGATTGTAGCTCTTGATGGCTGGTCGTTGTAGCTCTTAATGGCTGGTCGTTGTAGCTCATTATGGCTGGTCGATTGTAGCAGTTAAAGGCTGGTCGATTGTAGCTCTTGATGGCTGGTCGTTGTAGCTCTTAATGGCTGGTCGTTGTAGCTGTTAATGGCTGGTCGTTGTAGCTCTTAATGGCTGGTCGATCATAGCTCTTAATGGCTGGTCGATCATTGCTCTTAATGGCTGGTCGTTGTAGCTCTTGATGGCTGGTGAATTGTAGCTGTTAACGGCTGATCGATTATAGCTCTTTATGGCTGGTCGTTGTAGCTGTTGATGGCTGGTGAATTGTAGCTGTTAATGGCTTGTCGTTGTAGCTCTTAATGGCTGGTCGTTGTAGCTCTTGATGGATGGTCGTTGTAGCTCTTAATTGCTGGTCGTTATAGCTCTTGATGGCTGGTCGTTATAGCTCTTAATGGCTGGTCGATTGTAGCTCTTGATGGCTGGTCGTTGTAGCTCTTGATGTATGGTCGATTGTAGCTCTTGATGGCTGGTCGTTGTAGCTCTTGATGTATGGTCGATTGTAGCTCTTGATGGCTGGTCGTTGTAGCTCTTGATGTATGGTCGATTGTAGCTCTTGATGGCTGGTCGTTGTAGCTCTTGATGTATGGTCGATTGTAGCTCTTGATGGCTGGTCGTTGTAGCTCTTGATGTATGGTCGATTGTAGCTCTTGATGGCTGGTCAATTGTAGCTCTTGATGGCTGGTCAATTGTAGCTCTTGATCCTTTATATCTATTTTTTAGAACCAGTTTTTGCGGTGCCATTCATTTATCCCCATCCTAATGAGAGTGTATTGTCTTTGTAAGGAACTACTGCAGACATACATAGATGACTCGGTACGCTTTTGATTTGAGCCAGCATACAGTCCATGCATACAGTCACATTTTAAAGGAGGTAAATTGGTTCAGAAATGTGTCCCGAGTTGTCCCCCTTTTTTACCTTTTTTTTTTAAAAAAACGATGTATTTTTTTGTTTATTTCACGCGAACAGTTTATAAAATGAAATTAAACAATACAGCAGCATTTGTGTTGATGGTTAAAAACACAGCGGCCAGAGGCATAGCGAGCGATGGGCAAGCGGGCATCATGCCCCGGGCGCTACTCTAGAAAAAGGGCGCCAAATCGTATATTTTACATTTATATAGTTTTTGAATAGGGGCGCTAAAAGGTTTTAAAAAAGGTATTGGGCCCCGGACGCAAAGTTAAGCTCGCTACGGCACTGAAAGCGGCACTTATTGTGTTGATGGTTTCAACACACAGCATCACTGCTATTTCTAGATAATTTGTTCTTTTTCATTTTCCTTCACGTTACAGCTAAACGACACGACGCATTCAAAAAGAGTGATGGGCTACAAATTGCGGCCTGCCGGCCCAAGTATGGTCATTTAGGTCTGTTTTATCCTCGCTGAGATATCTTTTAAGCTCAACATGTGATATATTTCTTTCTATGAAGAATCAAACTATCTGGGCTATGTCCTGCCGTTTTGGTCAATTATGGAACATGCTACAGCCCAGATGTGCACGAGCCTACCTATGTGGTAAAGCAAACAACGAGAGGACACATCAAGCACTCAATACGTGTAGGGGCGTCATTATCACCACCCTCATGGATCCAGACCAAGTTATCGTGTATACACTTGTGCCCGCACTCATCATAACTCCCACATCACCTTCCACATCACCTCCCACATCACCTTCCACATCACCTCCCAAATCACTTCTCACATCACCTCCCATCACATTCCACATCACCTCCCACATCACATCCCACATCACCTTCCACATCACCTCCCACATCACATCCCACATCACCTCCCACATCACATCCCACATCACCTTCCATCATTTCATCCTACATCACCTTCCACATCACCTCCCAAATCACCTCCCACATCACCTCCCACATCACCTTCCACATCACCTCCCAAATCACCTCTCACATCACCTCCCACATCACATCCCACATCACATCCCACATCACCTTCCACATCACCTCCCAAATCACCTCCTCATATCACCTCCCACATCACATTCCACATCACACCTCCCACATCACCTCCCACATCACCTACCACATCAACTCCCACATCACATCCCACATCACCTCTCACATCACCTCCCACATCACATCCCACATCACCTCCCAATCACATCCCACATCACACTCCCACATCACATCCCACATCACCTTCCCACATCACCTCCTCCCAAATCACCCTCTCCACATCACCTCCCACATCACATTCCATTATCACACCTCCCACATCACCTCCCACATCACCCTACCACATCAACTCCCACATCAGCTATCCCACATCACCTCTCACATCACCTCCCACATCATATCCCACATCACCTCCCTATCACATCCCACATCACCTCCCACATCACCTCCAACATCACCTCCCACATCACCTCCCATGCCGAATGTGAAATGACGTTCATGAATACTTGTAGAAACAAAGAAAAGATAATTAGTTAAGAGACATAAATGAGATCAGCGTATATGGGTTACCTCCCTTGGACTCACTCATCTTTGATTCAAAGTGGTATCAGTTTATTGATCATGACTTTGTGACTTTTTGTCGTATGTCGCATAGTTCAAAAATTCATTTTGTTTCTATTGCACTTATAAGTGAGGTAGCGAATCAGACACTTGGCAAATAATGAATAGTCTAAGCCAATATTCTTTATTATTGCCCAAGTACAAATTCATTAAATTAAGCTCTGCAGTGGATTGCATTTAGTATTTTAATAGGCTTCAGACATTAAATAGACTGGCTTACATTAAATGTGATGATTGGCTTCGTTTCTGGTATAGCTGGGAGTGAGTGTGGACAAGTTATGACGAGTGAGTGTATTAATTGGAGTCTGTGCACATTTAGAGGCTATAATGGGATTGCGATTTTTAGGGGCACTATTACCATCTGCCTCCCTCCTACCCACTCAAATAACGCTACTGGATATACCTTAAATATAATAATACAGGTCTTAGATAAAAATGAATACGTTTTCGCGGATTGTTTTTATTAGAGAATTAGTTTAAAAACTTAATAAGTAAAGGTGACATTACTAACATGCCTAATAACAAATTGACATTACTAACATGCCTAATAACAAATTGACATTACTAACATGCCTAACAACAAATTGACATTACTAACATGCCTAATAACAAATTGACATTACTAACATGCCTAATAACAAATCTGTCATTTCAAAAACACACGTGTACACCAGAATTTAAATAGATTTTAAATAATGTTGGATAAGTCTGACTTCCCCTTGCCAACAGTCCAAACTGGATTAGTTGAATCCATTAATTTAAGTTTTCTCCATGTCCTCCCGTGGTGCCTCCATTGCTATTACACAGTTCGGTATATTGGGGATGATAGAAGGGAACTACAAATACTGTACCATTAGTGGTTTATATGATCTAACAGTTAACATATTGTCCTTACTGGGACTTCACAGATCGTTAAAATTAATTAAAAAACATCAATGTACATTTTTTCCAAGATAAATTGTAATACAAAAATAAAGAAAGACAGTAAAAATTCTTATAATTGCGCCATATTCATTTATTCATGGAAATTTATATTTGCAGGTAAACCAGCTGTCGAAAAAAAAAAGAAAAACAAAATTAATAAATAAAACTTTTATTTCATTACAGCCTCACAATATTATCACAGATGACTAGATTCAATTTAGTATGAACAATAAATGACTAATGGCCTTACCACCAGTGGGAAAATTAAATTGGAATCAAATAAATCAGCACAGAACTAATCAGATTTCACTAATTCATGACCATTAAGTAAATGACATTCGATTCAAATGAATCATCAAAGGGCTGACAAGATTTGACTAATTCACGACAACTACTTAATTTAGATTCGAATCAAATGAATCATCCAAGGGTTTATCAGGTTCCTTACTTTAGCACCACTGAGTAAAAGAAACTTGAATCAACTGAACCATTAAGTCATCAAAGAACTCATCAGTCTTATTATCCTCACTCAACTCAGCACATGGGGTTGATTTGAATCACCATCTGAACTTGTTATATATACAATGTTACCTTGAGATACGAATTTAACTTGTTCCGTAACGTTTTTCTTACGTCAATTAGCTCAAATCAATTTTCCCATTCAAAATGGCATTAATCAGTTCCAACCCCTAAAATGCCAACCCCAGATGTTTTTGTTACTTGTTTTTGAATAAGAGAAATGTATTTATAAATGAAAAATTTGTATAAAAACAAAATAAACAAGAATGCAAAGAAATAAATTGATTTTATTAAGCGTATCTACTTGGAAATTAGCCGACATGATCTAACGGAGGATGATGGCAGAGATGAAGTGTTAGGGAGATAGGTGTAGGAGATTATTATTATTGTAACGCCCTTAGCTAGTGTTATACCCTTTTGTGACTCTTTCTGTTTATGCTCTGTACACATCGTTGAAATACAACGTCCGAAATGTCCCGCCAAGTCAGTCTCTCGCACAACCTGCTCAGTTTTTCTATATTTTCACGTTTAAATCTAATATATATTGTTTTCTTCTGAGCAATGACCCTGTCCACTCACTTTTTTCAGACGCATGGTTATAAAAAAAATGAGATAATGTGCTTTAAATAAAAGAAATCACTAAACGCGAGCACAACTTATCAAAGATACTCTGACAACGAGGCAAACAAGTTCACTGACTGAGGTGCTTGAAAATGCAAGACGCACGAGGCACTGTGAACTGGCCGCCCGACCCGCTTGCACGTACATTTTTCTCGTATATCAAAGCAAAACATCGCTCGTTCGACTGCTGATAACTAAAAAATCTCGTATGTTAGGGCACTCAAATGTTGAGGTAGCACCATACTTATCCGTGGTAGGGCACTCGTATGTTGAGGTAGCACCATACTTATCCGTGGTAGGGCACTCGTATGTTGAGGTAGCACCATACTTATCCATGGTAGGGCACTCGTATGTTGAGGTAGCACCATACTTATCCGTGGTAGGGCACTTAAATGTTGAGGTAGCACCATAATTATCTATGGTAGGGCACTCGTATGTTGAGGTAGCACCATACTTATCCGTGGTAGGGCACTCGTATGTTGAGGTTCCGCAATACTTATCCATGGTAGGGCACTCGTATGTTGAGGTAGCACCATACTTATCCGTGGTAGGGCACTCTATGTTGAGGTAGCACCATACTTATCCGTGGTAGGCCACTCGTATGTTGAGGTAGCACCATACTTATCTGTGGTAGGGCACTCTATGTTGAGGTAGCACCATACCTATCCGTTGTAGGGCACTCGTATGTTGAGGTAGCACCATACTTATCCATGGAAGGGCTTTCGTATGTTGAGATAGCACCATACCTATTTATGTTAAGGCACTCGTATGTTGAGGTAGCACCATACTTATCCGTTGTAGGGCACTCGTATGTTGAGGTAGCACCATACTTATCCATGGAAGGGCTTTCGTATGTTGAGATAGCACCATACCTATTTATGTTAAGGCACTCGTATGTTGAGGTAGCACCATACTTATCCGTTGTAGGGCACTCGTATGTTGAGGTAGCACCATACTTATCCATGGAAGGGCTTTCGTATGTTGAGATAGCACCATACCTATTTATGTTAGGGCACTCGTATGTTGAGGTAGCATCATACCTATTTATGTTAGGGCACTCGTATGTTGAGGTAGCACCATACTTATCTATGTAATTATTTCATAATGGGATGTTCTTTTCTAATGCGATACATTGGACCGTGGCTTGGTGATGAGTCGCTCAGCAAACTTGCGACCTTCTTCAAACAATTGGTTGTTGTAGAGGGGAAATTATATGTCCTATGGGTACCCTTGGGGTACGTGTACCACCGGTTGAGAGTCGCGGATCTATGGGTAGCACGATACATATATATGTATAAGTTAGTAATTCCAAAACTTATCCCACATTTAGTTGTAAATATTCATGTAACTTTCGTATTCGTTTGGCTGCCATGGCATGGTTTACTTACCTGCATAATCCATAGCAGCACTGAGAATTCACTATACAAGCACTGCCAGCATCTGAACAGTCGAAAATTGATCTGTGTGAAAAGGAGAGTCTTTTTTTAAATGTCAAAAATAGAAATTTTATAATAATAATTTAATGAACTAATTCATTTACATTGAGCTGTTTTATAATAAAATCAATTAATTCTTGTACACAGAGCTGTTTTATAATTTAATGAACTAATTCATGTACATAGAGCTGTTTTATAATTTAATGAACTAATTCATGTACATAGAGCTGTTTTATAATTTAATGAACTAATTCATGTACATAGAGCTGTTTTATAATTTAATGAACTAATTCATGTACATAGAACTGTTTTATAATTTAATGAACTAATTCATGTATATAGAGCTGTTTCATAATTAAATGAACTAATTTATGTATCTGACTCCGGAATGACAGTTGTAAGTATCTAACATAGTTGTTTATAAGTCACCTGGTTTCTCTGTCTTTGTTTCCTTCATCACCTATAAATATAGAATAATTTATATAATTTGATCTATCTATCTATCTATCTATCTATCTATCTATCTATCTATCTATCTATCTATCTATCTATCTATCTATCTATCTATCTATCTATCTATCTATCTATCTATCTATCTATCTATCTATCTATCTATCTATCTATCTATCTATCTATCTATCTATCTATCTATCTATCTATCTATCTATCTATCTATCTATCTATCTATCTATCTATCTATCTATCCATCCATCCATCCATCCTTCCACCATCCTTCCATCTATCTATCTATCTATCTATCTATCTATCTATCTATCTATCTATCTATCTATCTATCTATCTATCTATCTATCCATCCATCCATCCATCCTTCCACCATCCTTCCATCTATCTATCTATCTATCTATCTATCTATCTATCTATCTATCTATCTATCTATCTATCTATCTATCTATCTATCTATCGATCTATCCATCCATCTATCTATCTATCTATCTATTTTTCTATATCATTCTCTTCATCTTGTGGGAGTTTATTTATCACTTAAAAACATTCATGTGAACCGTTTGGTTTTGTTCCATTTATCAAATATAAGAAATGCAGAAACAAAAAAGTAAGGCCAATAAAATCGTTCATTTGTTTAAGAAGCGGCCCTCCACTCACCACGGTCATCTCAATGTGTCCCCTGTCTTACAAATGTTGCCCACCCTTGGCAATTAGGAAACAAGAGACAAATAGCTCATTCTTATTGACAAGTTTGTTCGTGGTATATTATAGACTATTGAAAAAACAAAAACACAACAACAGCCTAAATAGATTTTTATGTTCACATCAATAAAGTATAACTTACAAATAACACAATAGTTGACGGCTAAAGCAAGAAGAATCAGGATAATGCACAACTGTGCCATGTTGTGAGGGTAATGCCGGAACTGTGCCATGTTGTGAGGGTAATGCCGGATATCAAAACTAAACAAATACGTAATACATGCATGATGGATTAAGTTAAATCGTATGAGAATATTCTAAGTCTAGGAATTATAGGCTCAATTTTAAGTTTGTGATCTCATTAGTTATAAATGAATTATTAATTTCTTCAAATATGTATGTATTTCAACGTTTCTTGACTTAAAAATACATTTTAATTTGCAATTGGTACAGGCACCAAATAGTACAGGCACCAAATAGTACACGCACTAAATAGTACAGGCACTAAATAGTACAGACACTAAATAGTATAGACACTAAATAGTACAGGAACTAAATAGTACAGACACTAAATAGTACAGGAACTAAATAGTACAGACACTAAATAGTACAGGAACTAAATAGTACAGGCACTAAATAGTACAGACACTAAATAGTACAGGAACTAAATAGTACAGACACTAAATAGTACAGGAACTAAATAGTACAGGCACTAAATAGTACAGGAACTAAATAGTACACGCACAAAATATATAGGCATTAAATAGTACACGCACAAAATATATAGGCACTAAATAGTACAGGCACTAAATAGTACAGGCACTAAATAGTACAGACAATAAATAGTACAGGCACTAAATCCTACAGACAATAAATAGTACACGCACTAAATCCTGCGAACCAATAAATAGTACACGCACTAAATCCTACAGACAATAAATAGTACACGCACTAAATCCTACAGACAATAAATAGTACACGCACTAAATCCTACAGACAATAAATAGTACACGCACTAAATCCTACAGACAATAAATAGTACACGCACTAAATCCTACAGACAATAAATAGTACACGCACTAAATCCTACAGACAATAAATAGTACACGCACTAAATCCTACAGACACTAAATAGTACATGCGCTAAATAGTAATAGCACTAAATGCTTTTGTTTATAAATTTTTTTAAAAAGAACCATAAAATGTTAAGCATAAGAAAAGGAATATATATCAAAAAGACATTATTTACAGATACAAACTTAAACAGAAATTAGAAGTTTTGGAACTTACAGTGATGTTCTTATGTTGTTCGTTTAGATGAAATAAATAAATCACAACCTAATCAATTATAGCACGTGATTACACTACAACAGCCTGATGTCTGTTTCTCACTTGACAATGACAAGACAAGCGCAGCTCGCAATCCTTAAATAGAAAATTACTTTTAAAACAACAACAACAACAACTTAGAAGCTGAGATTTTCAGATTTCTGTTTCTGTACGTTTTAATGACTACGTTGTGAAATTAAGACATGTTTTAGTCACTACGTTGTGACAGTAAGACAATATTTAGTCCAACTACAAGACAAATAGTCCAACGTACAAGACAAATAGTCCAACGTACAAGACAAATAATCCAACTACAAGACAAATAGTCCAACTTACAAGACAAATGGTCCAACAACAAGATAAATAGTTCAACGTACAAGACAAATAGTCCAACGTACAAGATAAATAGTGCAATGTACAAGACAAATAGTGCAACGTAGAAGACAAATAGTCCAATTTACAAGACAAATAGTTCAAATTACAAGACAAATAGTCCAACTTACAAGACAAATAGTCCAACTTACAAGACAAATAGTGCAACGTACAAGACAAATAGTCTAACTTACAAGACAAATAGTCCAACTTACAAGACAAATAGTCCCACGTACAAGACAAGTAGTGCAACGTAGAAGACAAATAGTGCAACGTAGAAGACAAATAGTGCAACGTACAAGACAAATGAGCCCATGTCCCAGACAAGCGATCCCACAAGCGTCATAACGTACCAGACAAATAGTCCAACGTAAAAGAAAAGTGATAAAACAGACACCTTGTAATCAGTGAAATACTACATTTTCTACATAGTATACATATGTTTAAAGGAAAAGCCCAAAATTGGAGCTCGGTATGTGGCAAACGTATCTATGTGGCAGAAAAAAATCCTCATTAACATACATAATGTTCAACATTGCAGACTAAATGGTCCTAGATAGCAAACTAAATAACCATCAGTGGCGGTACATTGCAGACTAAACAGAGAAGTAGCATGGGTGGGCAAGGTGGGGCACCATGCACCGGGCGCAACTCACAAAGGTGTGCCTAATGGTATGTTTCACGTCAAATATTATATGCCTTTCGAATGGGGGCATTAAAAAGGTACTAAAAAGGTATTGTGCCCCTGGCGCGAGTTAAGCTCGCTACGGTACTGAGACTAAATGATGCTAGATAGCAAAACAAATGACATCTGTCATCTGTCCTGCGTAAAAGAGAACTTGTCCTACTTGCTCAAAAGTGATAGTTTGCATCAGCCTGAAATCGTCCTATTGAGTCCACAAGTACACCATATTAAACTATTATTAAAATAATTCATGGAAACAAAAACAGATCGATAACAATAGTAATAAAAAAACATCTTAGTATAAATTGAATTTTCAATTTAATGAAAGGATTAAAAAAAGAGATATGTATTTTTAAAAAAATCGATAATAGGTTCAGGTAAATGAGAAACGACATTGAGGTGGACTTGAACATTTTGATAAACTTTACTGAATAACCTAAGCTATATTGCTACGGGCATACATTTATCAATCAATAACCTAGCTATATTGCTACGGGCATACACTTATCAATCAATAACCTAGCTATATTGCTAAGGGCATACACTAATCAATCAATAATTCATCAATAACGAACTCAATATGACGAACTATGTCTCTATCTATGTCGTATATCATCTGTGTTCCTACGTGTCTATTAATGTATACAGGTGGGATATTTGATGACCCCCTGAAAAATTATTCCGTAAATTGTCATTGTGTCCAGAGATAAACATCTCGTCCTTGCTGGCACGTCATAGAACATGTCCATCTTTCTGAATTTCTTCATATCAGTTAATCCATTAATCTATAGGTCTTCATTGCTGTGTGATGAGATGACTATAAGTGTAATGAGATGCCTGTATGTGTAATGAGATGACTGTATGTGTGATGAGATGACTGTATGTGTAATGAGTTGACTGTATGTGTAATGAGATGACTGTATGTGTAATGAGACAGACTGTATGTTTGATGAGATGACTGTATGTGTAATGAGATGACTGTATGTGTGATGAGATGACTGTATGTGTAATGAGATGACTGTATGTGTGATGAGATGACTGTATGTGTAATGAGATGACTGTATGTGTGATGAGATGACTGTATGTGTAATGAGATGACTGTATGTGTAATGAGATGACTGTATGTGTAATGAGATGACTGTAAGTGTGATGAGATGACTGTATGTGTAATGAGATGACTGTATGTGTGATGAAATGACTGTATGTGTAATGAGATGACTGTATGTGTGATGAGATGACTGTATGTGTAATGAGATGACTGTATGTGTAATGAGATGAATATATGTGTAATGAGATTACTGTATGTGTAATGAGATGAATATATGTGTAATGAGATGACTGTATGTGCGATGAGATGACTGTATGTGTGATGAGATGACTGTATGTGTAATGAGATGACTGTATGTGTAATGAGATGACTGTATGTTTGATGAGATGACTGTATGTGTAATGAGATGACTGTATGTGTGATGAGATGACTGTATGTGTAATGAGATGACTGTATGTGTGATGAGATGACTGTATGTGTGATGAGATGACTGTATGTGTAATGAGATGACTGTATGTGTAATGAGATGACTGTATGTGATGAGATGACTGTATGTGTGATGAGATGACTGTATGTGTGATGAAATGACTGTATGTGTAATGAGATGACTGTATGTGTGATGAGATGACTGTATGTGTAATGAGATGACTGTATGTGTGATGAGATGACTGTATGTGTAATGAGATGACTGTATGTGTAATGAGATGACTAGATGTGTGATGAGATGACTGTATGTGTAATGAGATGACTGTGTGTGATGAGATAACTGTATGTGTAATGAGATGACTGTATGTGTGATGAGATGACTGTATGTGTGATGAGATGACTGTATGTGTAATGAAATGACTGTATGTGTGATGAGATGACTGTATGTGTGATATGATGACTGTATTTGTGATGAGATGACTGTATGTGTAATGAGATGACTGTATGTGTGATGAGATGACTGTATGTGTGATGAGATGACTGTATGTGTGATGAGATGACTGTATGTGTAATGAGATGACTGTATGTGTAATGAGATGAAGATATGTGTAATGAGATGACTGTATGTGTAATGAGATGAATATATGTGTAATGAGATGACTGTATGTGTGATGAGATGACTGTATGTGTGATGAGATGACTGTATGTGTGATGAGATGACTGTATGTGTAATGAGATGACTGTATGTGTGATGAGATGACTGTATGTGTAATGAGATGACTGTATGTGTAATGAGATGAATATATGTGTAATGAGATGACTGTATGTATAATGAGATGACTGTATGTGTGATGAAATGACTGTATGTGTAATGAGATGACTGTATGTGTGATGAGATGACTGTATGTGTAATGAGATGACTGTATGTGTAATGAGATGACTGTATGTATGATGAGATGACTGTATGTGTAATGAGATGACTGTGTGTGTGATGAGATAACTGTATGTGTAATGAGATGACTGTATGTGTGATGAGATGACTGTATGTGTAATGAGATGACTGTATGTGTGATGAGATGAATATATGTGTAATGAGATGACTGTATGTGTAATGAGATGAATATATGTGTAATGAGATAACTGTATGTGTAATGAGATGACTGTATGTGTGATGAGATGACTGTATGTGTGATGAGATGACTGTATGTGTGATGACATGACTGTATGTGTAATGAGATGAATATATGTGTAATGAGATGACTGTATGTGTAATGAGATGACTGTATGTGTAATGAGATGAATATATGTGTAATGAGATGACTGTATGTATAATGAGATGACTGTATGTGTGATG
The DNA here is from genome assembly GCA_021962125.1 of Bulinus truncatus. Lineage (NCBI taxonomy): Eukaryota > Metazoa > Mollusca > Gastropoda > Planorbidae > Bulinus > Bulinus truncatus. The sequence goes on along the minus strand of JAGDYQ010000184.1, from coordinate 833,586 downwards.
AGATGATTGTATGTGTGATGAGATGACTGTATGTGTGATGAGATGACTGTATGTGTGATGAGATTACTGTATGTGTGATGAGATGACTGTATGTGTAATGAGATGAATATATGTGTAATGAGATGACTGTATGTGTAATGAGATGAATATATGTGTCATGAGATGACTGTTTGTGTAATGAGATGAATATATTTGTAATGAGATGACTGTGCATGTGTAATGAGATGAATATATGTGTAATGAGATGACTGTATGTGTCTGTTTTAAAAGTCATCTATGTTATGTATATTTGCCTGCCATTTGTCTATTAATAAAACTATCTATCTATCTATCTATCTATCTATCTATCTATCTATCTATCTATCTATCTATCTATCTATCTATCTATCTATCTATCTATCTATCTATCTATCTATCCAACTATCTATCTATTTATCTATCTATCTATATATATATATCTGTCTCTCTCTCTCTCTCTCTCTCTCTCTATATATATATATATATATATATATATATATATATATATAAATATATATATATATATATACTTCTAAGACGCATTTTTGTCTGTCTGTCTGTTTGTCTGTCTGTCTGTTCCCTTATAACTCAAGATCCAGAAAAACAGGTAACGTGAAATTTGTTACACATACACATAATTACATGGGGAAGGTTATAGGACAGGTTTCGTTTCATCTCGATGGGTAGTTTAATTGTAATTAATTCTTTTTTATTTTAGAATTTACTATATTAAAGTAATCTCGACGGCGCCATAAATAAAATTCCTCTGTGACGTCATTTCCCGATTCGAATAGAACATGCGCGCTGGTGCTGTATTGTGCCTTTGTGATGCAAAGAATTGTTGTTGTTTTTTCATGCTCCCTGATTTTTACAGTTTGAGGAAGATAAAGGAATGAAGAAGGATTTTAGAAGAAGTGTGAAGCCATAATAATAAGTATATATATATATATATATATATATATATATATATATATATATAGAGAGAGAGAGAGAGAGAGAGAGAGAGAGAGAGAGAGAGAGAGAGAGAAGAGAGAGAGAGGGGAGAGGGAGGGAGAGAGATAAAGAGAGAGAGAGGGGGCAGGAGGAGAGAGAGAGGAAAGGAGGGTAGGAGGGGGGAGGGAGGGGGGGAGAGAGGAGGGAGGGGGATGGACAGGGGGGAAAAGGAGGGGGAGAGAGGGAGAGAGGGGGAGAAGGAGATGGGAGAGGGAGTAGGGGGAGATGGAGAGAGAAAGGAAGGGAGGGAGAGAGGGGGTAGGGAGGGAGAGAGGGGAGGGAGGGAGAGAGAGGGTGGGAGAGAAGGAGGGAGAGAGATAAAGAGTGAGGGGGGCAGGGAGGGAGAGAGAGAGAGAGGGAATGAGGGAGGGAGGAAGGGGGAGAGAGGGGGAGAGAGAGAGGTGGAAAGGGGAGGAGGGAGGGATAAAGGAGGGAGAGAGGGGTTAGGGATGGAGAGAGGGGAGGAAAAGAGAGGGAGGATGGACGTTGGGAGAGAAGGAGGGTGAGAGGGGCGAGAGGGGAGATGGGAGAGAGATGGGAGAGAGGGAGGGAGAGGGAGGGAGGGAAAGGGAGAGAGGGAGAGGGAGGGAGGGAGAGAGGGGGTAGGAGAAAACAGAAGGTAAACAGAAAACCTTATTTTAAACCCGGGCAAAGCCGGGTACTTGTAACTAGTATATATATATATATATATATATATATATATATATATATATATATATATATATAATATATATATATATTAGGGTGGCTCACTTTATAATGGAAAAAATTAAAGTTGATTTTTTACCATGAGCCTTTTAGTTTTCTGGTTCACTTTGATTGAAAACATGTATAAACCAAATTTCACTCCATTTGGGCTCCTATAAATTCTGCATTAGTTCACTTGTTATCTCGTGTTTTATGGTATTCGGCAGTTGCATTAAATGAAAATTTTTCCAGGTTCAAAATGCTGTCATTTAGATACAAAGAACAATTATACTACAAAGTAGGAATTAAACAGTAAAATAATACTAGCTACAAGACACATATATTAACCTGACTAAATTGCAGAGTAGTTCTAAGTACGCCATTCAAAAATACACTTTAAAAGTATTTTAGTCTATGTTTTCTGAGTTCTGAAGGTCTTCAAGTTGCGATCTCTTCAGCACAGTTTATTTTTTTTGCATCTGGAAACTCTGTGCGATGATGTTCAACAATTCGGAGCAAGTACAGCTTTTCCTCCTCTGATTGGTGAGAGATGAGTTGAATGATGACGCCTGTGCTTTTCCCCGCTCCAGTTCAGTCATTGACAACTTTCAAGGAAGAGACACTGCTGTTATCTTCTGAAAAGATGGAGTTTGTAGAAGAGCATTAAAGAAGAGCAGCGATGACAAGGTCAAAAAATCCTTTAATGTCATAATATGAAGTGCTGAGGGATCATTTGTGCTGCGGATGCACCTTTCTTCTTTCTGATCATCAAAAGATATCTCCTTGAATTGCCTCAAGCAAGCTGCAAGGCTGTTTTTCTCATCCACTGAGACATGTTGAGAAAAGAGAACCAGAGGAATGAGTTCTGCACTGAGGTACCAGAAATATCGGCCAATTGTTTTCATTGCAGCCTGAGAAATGGAGGTAGAAACATTCTTATAATAAATAAAAAGCTTGATGAAATCCAGATCATTCAGAGTTTGCGTCTGCTGGAATGGGACACTGAATCCAAGCTTTAATGTAAACCAAAGGATGCAAAGATACCAAATTCTGCAATTGATCTGTCTTAATGCTTAGTCAGCTTGAATTGATGACTGAAGAGAATAATCTTAATGATGTATATTATTTTAGACGTCCACTTTGTTCTGTCTCCTGTATGTCCGTCCACCTGTACCATAACAAATTACTTTCAACTGAAGTTTACCTACACCCTGGCCTACAAACACTATTCTACCTGTCATCTATCAATTATAACACTATTCCAGTTAAGTCATCTTTCTATTGATAACAATTTTCAAGATGTAATCTATCTATTTATAACACTATTTTAGATTTGTCTATCTATCTATCTATCTATCTATCTATCTATCTATCTATCTATCTATCTATCTATCTATCTATCTATCTATCTATCTATCTATCTATCTATCTATCTATCTATCTATCTATCTATCTATCTATCTATCTATCTATCTATCTATCTATCTATCTATCTATCTATCTATCTATCTATCTATCTATCTATCTATCTATCTATAACACTCTTCTATTTTCTTAATCCGATTATGCTAATTATAGCTGTATTTCTATTGTGTCATATATCTATTTACAACACTATTAATATAATGTTATCTTCTGTAGTGTTTTCTTTTGTACTGTTATCTTCTGTAGTGTTTTCTTTTGTACTGTTATCTTCTGTAGTGTTTTCTTTTGTACTGTTATCTTCTGTAGTGTTTTCTTTTGTACTGTTATCTTCTGTAGTGTTTTCTTTTGGACTGTTATCTTCTGTAGTGTTTTCTTTTGTATTGTTATCTTCTATAGTGTTATCTATATATATTTCTTTTCGTATCACTTTTCTAAAAATGCCATCCATCTGTCTATTTATGACATTACTCTGCATTTATATATTTCTACACCATTTAATTACTAGCTTAGTGTTCATTATTGAAATATTAGCAGAAAATGACACCTGAGCCTTGGCAAATAATGTCACAGGCCTATATTTTAAGTAAATTATGTGAAGTTATACGTAGATTAGTGCACTTTAAAATACCTCTTATTAATATCAACTTGACTCATCAAAAAACTGCTGCAACTGACACATAACTCCCCCTCCCCTTTCCCTAATTTTAGTACTAATTCCTATCAAATAAATGCTACCAAGGCCCTATTGGTAGTTGTGCATCCCCCCTCCCCCCACAGCTAGGAAGGGGGCAATAATTCCTGGCTTTCAACATAGTCTAGCCTCACCCTGTAAAATGTAACAATTTGTATATATTTTATATTGCACAGGGATCACAGAACAAGGTACTTGATTAAGGATCACAATGAGCTGAGGAATTCAACCAGTGTTGCCAGGTGTTTTTATGAAAACATCCGAAAATCAAAAAGAAACCCGCCATATTAGTTGAAGCTGAAATAAACCTAAAATTCTACTTCTATTTGTTATATTTTATGGTTTAGCATTTTATAATTTAAAACGTTGGAGCTGGTAAAAAGCTACCAGCCTTTCTGCGAGCTAAAACTTCTGCCAGTGCCCAAATAACACAGCTCAAACTTGCTGGAAACCAGCCAAAGTGGCATCACTATGTCGCACAGGTCGCATTATTAGCTCACACAGTGAAAGAAAGGAGTTTTAGCGTTACATTGTGATTTCACAGACCGTACCTGCACAGGCTTCGTTATGATAAGGGGGAGGGGTCTTGCAGTTTGCCTATTTAACAGGATTCATGACTTTATTATAATGAGTGGCAGAACGTTCTTCTTAACCCGAGACCTCCAATGACCAACGTCCGATTCTGGTCATACTAAAACATCACCATTTTAAGAGGCAATATACCTATATATATGTATGTTCAAATGTTAAATCATTGCAGTCTGTTTTTGTCGTCTTTTGTATGTATTTAAAAGTGAAGATCAACAGTTAACGTTGTCAAACAGACAGTGCAAAAAATGTTTTTGAAATGAAAACAGTAATGTATACAAACCATGCATTTTAAGTATTCTCATCATAATTCATTCGCTGTTGAAATTGTGAGGTCTTTTTCGATGAAAGATTTCGGCATGAAAAATTACTCGAATAATTATAAAAATAACTTACAAATATAAAACATTGTTGGTAACTCTAAATGAAATGGGAAGAACATTCACAAAATCAACAAATGACTTTTGTGCAGAATTTTATTAACATGAAATACGATTCCTTCTTATCTAAGCAGAACAAAACGATGTAAATATTATCCGTTTACTAAATCAAACTTAACAACAACTACAATGAAATGTACATACTATCTACAGATCAATTGGGTCAATGTAAAATACTCTTAAGTCTCATTTATATCATTTACAAATGACTCGTCTGAAACAAAAAATAATGTGACATTCACAGACATTATTTTACATAAACAGAATTTCAATTTGAGTTGGTATTAACGTGTGAGTGTGTGTGTGTGTGTATGTGTGTGTGCTACGTACACGCGCCATGGGCCTGGTCTTGTAAATATAAAGGATGTTTGTGTAAATAAATAAAAAGGAAATAATTTAACATTTTCCTGGGCGGCCCAGAAACATTCGTTCCACGGACCGGGGATTGGAGACCACAGGTTTAAGTAATTCAAATATCTACTGTATTTGAAATGACACATTCACATATCGTTTGTTTTCAATGTGTCGGAGTCACGCTAATGGTGAGTAAATTATAACACAAATTCAGATTAGTTTTGTGCGATTTTAAATTGAACAGAACTATTGTTTTCAAATGGGCAAACAGAGCACAGCAACAATTACAGAACTATTGTTTTCACATAGCAAACAGAGCACAGCAACAATTACAGAACTATTGTTTTCAAATAGGCAAACAGAGCACAGCAACAATTACAGAACTATTGTTTTCAAATAGGCAAACAGAGCACAGCAACAATTTCCACTACATATAGTTCAGTGATTCTCAAAGTGTGAGTCGAGGCCTTATTTACATATCATAATTAAATGATCGAGAATGTTTGTATTGATAATTACAACTATTTCTCCAAAGGTTTCAAACCGAAAAAAACTGTAAATCTTAAAATATAAAAGGGAAAATATTTATATAATATTTATGACCTTTTATTATCGTCTTAGTTTAATTTACCAGTGGGTCGCAAAAATAAATCAGTTTTGTACGGTGGTCGTGAAAGCGAAACATTTTGAAAGTAGGTCGCATAGTTTGACTGTTTGAGAACCACTGGCTTATTTCATTTTACGTCAATATTCCTACCACATTTAGGGTCTGCAATAACACACACAGTGTGCAAGTAGTTTTTCTTTTTGGTAAATTCTTAATTATTCTCTGGAGTGAAAAGTTTAAATACATCAGTCAGAATGCAGCTTGCATAAGGACATTGGGTCAGATTTTTATAATTAGTGATTGTCTAAAGCTAGAAGCACGCCCACGAAGTCTGAAAGTTCCTAAATTTACACTATCTCCGTAATATAGAACTAAACAAGATTTATACTTTAATCTCACTTGACACAAATGTGTCACCATACTTTCTTCACATTCACAATCTGCCCATACTAATCTATCAAACCTATAAGACGTAGTACGCAGAACGTGTAAAAGGTCGCCAGCACATAACAAACGAACTTCTCAACCGCCATGTCCACGTACAGGCAGAAGAGCGTCATCAGCAGGAGGAAGCAAAGACCCTCAGTCGTGCGGCTGCCGAAAGGGAGTACCTTGAGAAGGATTTTTCCGAGAATGGGCGAAGATTTCGGGCGCCTTCAGGTGGCTGTAGAGGACTCTGTGAGCTTTCCGGTGTGTCACGTGAACTCGAAGTTACCGTCGCGCGCCAATCTTTCGAGAATAAAGGCATCCTATTGCCATCTCTGTCAGATGATGGCCTTCTGTCAGATCTAGATCTAGACTTGTGGAAACTGGACAAAAAGCTTGAAAGTAGACTTCTCGGCTTTGATTCTTTAGGTCTCGTTGTTGACATTTCATTCATTGCACCGCAGTTTGTATGTGTTGACTCTGAATTCGGCGTTGCGGAGAACGATCTGTCTTGCTGGAGACTCCTAGCTTCGGAGTCAGGTATACGAGAATCCGATGTTTTAGTCTTATTCACTTTACGATCGCTTAGATTAGAGGGCAGAATGTTACCGGAAGACATTGCGTTAGGTAATGTTGTAGAATCACTTGGTGTGTTCGGCAGAAGACCTTTCATGGTCTTTTAAAGCGGCTCACCAGTTTCAATTTTGTCTTGGCCGGAGTCGACTCATCGGTGGTCATCCGTGTTGAAGCCTCAAGAGAAATGCCTTTATTTTGCTGCAGTAGCTCGTCATTGGAGCTCGTCTTGCTTGGACATATGTCCAAATGACGGATAGCTTGTATACTATCTCCGTTAAGACATTGTTTACATGAATCGTCTTCCCTGCGTTCTTGTTTAGCTGAGACGATCAGGTTATCTCTCACTTCAGCAGCTTGCACTGTTATAGACTTTGCTTTAAGTTGAGGAGCAGAGACATGGCTGTTCTGTTGGGGCTTTGAGGCCTCGCCAATGGAGCATTGTGTCTTGGGAGGTATTGAAGGTGATGCTAATGCTTTTTTGGAAGTAATTTGACCGGTTCTTTGTTGCGTAGGAACATTAAGAATTTGCAAAGTGTCTCCAGATTTAGCCAAGCTTGCATTACTAGAACTTACCGCTGAGACCACCAAACCTGCTGTAGTGACAGTGGCCGTCTTGGCATCTTTCTTATTTTTGTCAGAAGCTGCTTTGCTTGCTGTTGTATCTTTGGTTAATGTTACAGTCTTCCCGGTGGTAAGCAAAGTCCCAGTAGCGTTTGAAGGCACTTTCACAGACACACGTGTTCTCGTTGTAACTTTGGGTGATAAATTTGTTTTTGGGTTCGCTGCTTGCGTAGACATTGCCGCGGCTTTTGCAGCTTTGGCTGCTGAGGAGGGCACAGACTGTGACGCATTAAAAGCCTTCCGGCGTCCAGATTCGCCGGACTGACCTCTAGCTATGGTGGGTGAGGTGTCTCGTGGGACACTTAGGGCTCTTGGCGCAGGAGCCTCCACAGTTACCACTCTACTCACTTTGGTCTCCGACCTGCTCCTACGTCCTGAAGAGCGACTAGCGCCATTTTCTACATCGTGTGCTTTTTGTTGGCCTTTGAGTATGTCCCCAAGCATGGCGACTTGTGTAATTCTTCCAAGACGCAATTATTATTAACAATAACGATGTCTCCACTACAGGTACTGCTTTCATCTCGTGCCAGGCACTTTGGATCCGAAGACTCGATTCTTCGGTTTGACTCATTGTGATTATTACTGGTGGTTGTGGCAATGGCGACATCTTTTTTAATCACGGAAAGCTCGGGTTCTGACTTTCTGGGAAATGTAATCGGCAACTCATTTTGGAACAAATTTGAAATACGAGCAGCGTCACTTGAATCCCTTTTGTCTGGACATTGACGAGTCGCTACGCATACTTCAGCATCGGCGACATCATGACTGTAAAATGGCGTAGGTTCTCTCTCGAACTTTGTTTCTATAGCGACGGGCATCAGCAGAAAAGACCCCGACGACTTTGCCTCTGTGGATTTGTCGTCAAAAAAAGGAGTAGGTTCTCTATCAACCCTCACCTGTTCCGCTGTGCTTGAGTCCAAACTCTTGTCAGAAATTTCAAGAAAACAGCGATTGTCTTTTGTGTTTCCAAAGAAAAAACGGGGTGGGCTCTCTTTCTTCTCGTTCTACTAGCAGGCTGGCCTGCCGAGACGTGGAGGGCAGCCGAATACTCTCCGAACTCTTCAGAGTTGGAGATCTCACCTCTTCCGTCTCGTCCCACATTTCAACGACAATGGGAGGGGCGTTGTCTTCCTTGACGACAGCGTCTAGGGAAGTAATGAGGCTGCGGTGGTCGTTATTCGACGTGGCGTAACTCGAGTTGCCCAGGTATATCCCGGACCTGTTGTCGATAACGTCTCCATTTACATCAATGGTCAGCCGGTCAGCACACCCGAGCCTATCTGTTGAGCTTTTCTTTCCGTAAGTCGTTGCTGTCGTGAGTGCGTTTTTGTTGATCATGTCTTCTTCGAGCTTTTGATTTGTTTGCTTCGCTTTCCGTTTCGGCTTTCTTTTTCCGTGGTTAAGACGGCATTGTTGTTATTACTACAAATATTGTTATTATTATTACCGTTGTTTGCCAACAACGACTCAAGATCGACCCCGAGGCCAGCCATAGCGATGGCGTTGCTGTTGTAGAAGATCATGTCGTTCACCGGAGCAGCGCCACCTCCACCCCCGTTTATGATCTCGTCGTTAGGTTCGTCATTGACGTAGAAAACCGGTCTCTTGCCTTTGAGCTCTTGGTCGTTGTCCGACTCGCTGGAATCCTCGGAGAATACGTCGTCGTTGCTCGTGTCGTCGCCGCTGTTACTGCACATACTTCCGGTTGAGTCTGTGAGTATGAGGAGGGAGGGGTAGAATAAAAGAATTGATAAATTAAGTATGAAGTTGATAAAACTAAACCGAATACATTTCCTTTAGTAAACAAATTTAATGCAATACAATTAGACTGGAAAGAATAGACAAATATCTTTCTCGGAATAATCAAAGCTCGGTTAACGTTTCCTGTCTTACATTTGTAAACTATTATGAATAAAAACGCTAAAGCCTCACAGAAAAATATAAAAGCTACTATCAAATTAATGAAATAAAACTCTTTACACAGCTAATAGAAGATTTTGTCTGATTTATTTACCAGTGCCTTGAAGTTTTGTATTAATTAATACGATAGCTGTTGCCAACTAAATATAAATGGCTGTTGCCAACTTAATATATATGGATGTTGCCAACTAAATATAAATGGCTGTTGCCAACTAAATAGATATGAATGTTGCCAACTAAATATAAATGGCTGTTGCCAACTAAATAGATATGAATGTTGCCAACTAAATATAAATGGCTGTTGCCAACTAAATAGATATGAATGTTGCCAACTAAATATAAATGGCTGTTGCCAACTAAATAGATAGGGCTGTTGCCAACTAAATAGATAGGGCTGTTGCCAACTAAATAGATAGGGCTGTTGCCAACTAAATAGATAGGGCTGTTGCCAACTAAATAGATAGGGCTGTTGCCAACTAAATAAATAGGGCTGTTGCCAACTAAATAGATATGAATGTTGCCAACTAAATATAAATGGCTGTTGCCAACTAAATAGATATGAATGTTGCCAACTAAATATAAATGGCTGTTGCCAACTAAATAGATAGGGCTGTTGCCAACTAAATAGATAGGGCTGTTGCCAACTAAATAGATAGGGCTGTTGCCAACTAAATAGATAGGGCTGTTGCCAACTAAATAGATAGCTGTTGCCAACTAAATAAATAGGGCTGTTGCCAACTAAATAGATAGGGCTGTTGCCAACTAAATAAATAGGGATGTTGCCAACTAAATAGATAGGGCTTGAAAGATAAATTTTAACATTTTTATATTTCAAATAGCTTGAATGTAAAACAAAAAAGCAGACTAAAAAAAAAACTTTATTAAAATAAGGTCCAATTAGTTTTGAATATATTTAATGTAAAAATGTCATGCAACTTTTGGTTGTTAAACGAAACAAAATACAGAAATAGATAACGTGACCAAAACATGCAAATTAAGGGGAAATCATGCACAGAGCAAAGTTATTGTGATTATGATATGATATTTTTATTTATTAAGTGCGTGTGTAGTGAATTTTGTATGTTTGTGTTTACCAGTTTCAATTTGATTGTTATGTGTTTTTGCTTCTGTTCTGCGCGTACCGCTTTCAAACCTTCTTACCGCCCTCTGTCATTTTATAATGTGGTTTCTAAGACACACACACACACACACACACACACATATATATATATATATATATATATATATATATACTGAAATAGCTTCCGTTACAGCTGGTGGTAATGAACACACAACACAAAGCCAAATCGGTTAAAAATTTCTGTTTTATTCATTGAGCAAATGAGGCAGTGTGATACAACAATGTACAACCAAATTATTAATGAGCTGAACAGTTTGCCATAGAACACAGTTTTTCTTGCTGTTAACAATAACATACATGTATTTTTTAAATTAGTTTGTTCATATATATTAAATACATACGAAAAAAGAAACAAAAATCATGCTTTATTTACATAAAAGTACGGTGCTTTATTGATGCCATTGAACAACAAATTAAAAAAAAATCACGTGTTAATAGGCGAATCAAAACAGTGAGCCCTGTATGTTAGTTTAGTGACAAATGTTTACAGCTGAGATATAGCAAGGCTCATTGTTATTTTTTTTCTCCAGCATAAACAATCTTTAAAAATCACCTTGTTTTGTAGTTCAAAGATTCATCATCTTTTTTTTTCCCCCTCACTATCTGATGACGTCATTGCGTTCATATTTTCTAAGTCCAATTTTAGCGCTTTGACGAGACGAACAGTAAAGATCAGAACTCCAGACAGGAAAGATATAAAAAAAAAATCTATGTATATATATACATGTCAAAAAATTGCAATGATGAATACAGCAGTTGATAACCAGTCGATCAATGATATGTGCAGCGAAGCGAGGCGAGGTTAGAACGAACTAATGGTTCTTGGTGAACTCTAGAGAGGAAAAAAAAAAGACACAATTTGTTTGTAAATTTGCACAAGGAATAAAATAGAAAATAAAATGAAGCATGATTGAGAAAAAAAAATTTAAAGGCTAAAAAATTTTTTCTTAAAATAAAATATAATAAGTTAATTTTTTAATTTAGTTAAATTGAATGAATGAACACATAATATAAATGAAAATGTGTTTATAATTTCACTTTTATACTGGTCCAATCCACATTATCTATATTATAAATATTCTTTTTTTTAATGTCGAAAAAAAAAAACAACTAGATTGAAATAATGACTATTAGTTAAAGTAAACAAACTGACGCACTTATTAATCCTTCTTTTAAAATATAGGTAAAAATGCAAATGAATGGCTTAATAACATTATTTGAATAATTATTAGCTTTCATTAAACAACAGCAATGACCTATATATTACATAGGATGATGTACTCAACAAACAATGAACTATATATAACATAGGATGATGTACTCAACAAACAATGACCTATATATTACATAGGATGATGTACTCACTTCTTGCGGTGGTGCGAGTTGAATTATACAAAAATGGACGGGCAGTGATATCAGTGGATGATGGAGCAAGCGTTTTCTGAATAGATCCGGGGGGACTATGCGAGGGCTCAGTCTTACTGACCACTGGCGATTTATCAGACGGTTTCTCGATCTGTTTCGTTCGAGCATTTTCGGTATTAGCGTTTTCAACTTTCGGGCTGTTCCCTATGTCGTCTGACCATCCAGCCGCGCGCTTGTATGCGGGGATCTCCCGACTTCCGTAGGCGTCGCGGCCGAAATTTCTTTTCTGTGTCGTGGGGGGCGCGCTATTTTCTTGAAACGTGGCTCTCTTTGCGGCGACCGCCCCTGCAAGTTTCATTAGCTCCGTCTGTTTCCTAGCTAGCTGTTTACTTTCAGGCATCTGCTGCAGGCTAGGCGATGACCCGGATGTGTTCATGAAAGGCATCGGCGTAGGAGACTTGGAGCGCTGCCTGATTTCTGAAGGCCGTATGGTGTCGGAAATGTTTTTCCTATTCCTTATGGTGATCTCAGCCTCCTGTTTACCCGGAACACCGAGAAGTTTCGCCCCTGATGGAGGTTTGTGCGCCACTTCTAAAAATTGCTGCCGAAGGTCGCTGATGGAAGCGGCACGTTTTAAAAACATTTCGTCCTTTTGTCGTTTTTCACCGTCATCGGGAAGTGGCTTTTTCTTCGGCCTGCCAAGAGACCTCGTGTAGGTCTCTTTTAGATCGGTGATGGACCCCGATCGTTTAAGTTTCAAGAGGTCGGCCTCTTCCACGCTGTTCCGCCTCGATCTAATCCTCGGTGGCTGTTTGGCGTTCAAACTCGGGTCAAAAGCTTTCTTTCTGTCGGCGATAGAGTAGTTGTGCTTCTCCAAAATGTCGTCCCAGTACTTGTGCTCTTCTTCGTTAATGACGTCAGCTCCCAGCTGAGACTCAAGGCTCTTTCGGAGGTCTTGGAAAGAGTAATCTCGCTTATACACTTTTTTCTCCTCATCGATGACCGGTTCTCCCCCTTGCTTCATCTCGTTCTCTTGGGCCTTGACTTGTCTTTTTCTCGTCTCCTCTTCGTACTGTCTCCTCAGCTGCTCTTTTCGCATCAGTTCCTTCTTCTTATCGAGTCTCCTCTCTTCCTCTTCTTTCGCCTTTCTCCTTTCCTCACCTTCTTTCTGTTTTTCCTCTGCGTCGCTTCTTTCGTGACTCTGTCTCATGTCTTCCCGCAGTCGAATGTCTTTCATCCTCAAATCCTGAAGCTGCTGAGCCTCTCTAGCGCCCAACTCTTCTCTTTGTTTCAATTCTTTTCCTCGCAATGCGGATATTTGAGATTTTTCTTTGGCTCTTTCTTCTTTCTCTTTTTCTACTTCTTTTTGCTTCTCCTGAGCTGTTTTTACTTTTTCCTCCGCCTTAACGGTTTTCTTGACATCGTTAACCCCCTTGTTACTGGCTGCGTCTTCTTTACCTTCGAATTTCTGCCGTTTGGCTCTCAATTCATCCAGCTGTTTCTGCTCTCTCTTTCGGAGATCTTCGATTTGTTGCTTTTCTCTTTGTTTCAAACTATCTATTTGTTCCTTCTCTCTTTGTCTCATGGCGTCCACTGGCGTCAAAGGAGCTGAACTTTTACAAGGCTGCCTTTGGTTTTGTGAAGTATTATCCCCTGGTTTATTTGTTGTTTTCTGTGCTTCGATTTTGAGCGACTTTTTGTCCTGTTCGTCTGGTTTGTTCAGTTTGTTTTGGAACATGGCCAATGCAGCAGGGCCATTTCTTTTAACAGTTTCCTGTTTTGCCTCTTCACCTTTACCCCCAGTAGTACCTACCATCTTTAACTTGTTATTATTTTGTTCTTTTTTCAGCGCTTCTGCCACTTTTCGTTCCTCTTCTTCCTGTTTCTTTTTATCCTCTTCCAGCTGTTTTTTAAGCTCCATTCTTCTGGCCTCATCCTCTCTCAGCCTGGCTTTCTGCTCTTCTATTTTGGCCAGAGTCTCTTGTTTCCTCTTCTCTTCCAGTTTCTTTTTCTCTTCTTCATCTCTCTTCATCTTCGCCTGCAACTTTCTCTCCAGGTCTTTTTCCATTTTGAGTAACTCATCCTTCATCTTCTGATATTTGCTTTTGGAATCGTCCACCTGGTCAAGTTCGGCTAAGGCTGGCGGCAAAGGCAACTTCACAACCGCTTTCGCGTCTTCCTTTTCTTGATTTCCAATACCCGCGCCTATTCTGTCGTCTGCTTTTTTATCAGCAGGATCTGCAGTTTTCTTCCCTCTCAACGAGCTCGCTGCCGGATCGTTTTCTTGTTTGTGTGACGTCATTTCCTTGTTAGCTGCGTCCCGCTCTCGCCTTCTTCGTTTCACTTGAGTTTCTTCTTTTGCTTCTTTACCTTCGGGTTTAGAAAATGTTTTCCTTGACGGATCATCTTTACCTTCGGGTTTAGAAAATGTTGGAACATTTTCAAGTTCGTCAACATCGTCCTCGTGATCGTCATCATCGACAGCTGCAGAAAGTGTGAGTGGAGGGGGGTGTCAGTGTGAAGGTGAGCATAGAGAAAAAAAAAAGAAAGACGTGTTAACAGGTGAGGCGTTAGATAAACATCCATATGTTGGGTTTTATTGTTCTTTCTATGTATGTATGTATGTATGTATGTATGTATGTATGTATGTATGTATGTATGTATGTATGTATGTATGTATGTATGTATGTATGTATGTATGTATGTATGTTTTATATATGTATTTATGTATGTAGTATTTATCTATTCATGTATGTATGTATGCATCTATTCATGTATGTATATATTCATTTATGCATGTATTTTTGTATGTATGTGTGTATGTATGTAGCTAAGTGCATATTTGCCACGGGTCCGAATAACAATCAGACTTTATTGGGACGGGGTCCGAATAAAAATCGGAGTTTATTGGTTCCCGGATCCGAATAGTCACTTCGAATTTATAAATAATAAATATAAATACTGAAGTCTTTAAAATATTTTAAATAATGTATCATTTTGCTATTTGCTAACTGAAATAACTTTTTTTTACTTATGAAAATGGCGACTAGTGAAACCTCGGTCGAAAATAATGATATGATTCTGGATGCACTGAAATGGTTTGTTTTTTAGTAAAACCGACAATGCGTATATTTTTCAAGTTCCTGACTATGGGGGTGAACGCGGCAAAATTTGCATAACTTTTTATCAGCGGCATGTTTGCGTGGCTCAATTACAAAAATTTTTGTCTCGTGTGATACTATCTTAATAGGGAGCCGGAGCCGAGCCGGCTACCGGAGCTGGAGCCGTCAAATTTGTGGGAGCCGGAGCAGTGACGGAAAAAATATGACGGCTCCGCAAGCCTGGTGCTACATATAATTAATTAGAGACATAGAATATATTGTTGGTAACACTTGTGTGATTGGTTAGTTAGAATATATTGTTGGTGAAACGTGTGTGATTGGTTAGTTCACATTCACATAATCTATAACAGCTAGTAACAAATTAAAATTAACAAAACGACTAGTACTAGACAGAAAAAATGAACGTAGTTCGTGAAGTTGCAGCTAATGTTGAACAAGAAAACTATTCTATTGATGTTTCAAATTACTATTTAGGGTCCAATATTTAGTTTCTAGAACAGACATATGCTAATTGCGGTCAAATTGCCTTTTTTAAGTTCATATAAGGATGAGATCATATTATCCTCAATATGGCCGGATTATTCACCACCTCTCCCTACCCGCCTCCACTTGATGTTGTTAAAAGCATTCAATCCATATACTCTTGTTGCCGACCATTTTGCCAAATTTAAGAACCATGTGTGGCCCGTAATTCAAAAGTGTGCGCAATGTGTACTGCTTATTTGGGGGACATAAAAATCAAAGTGCACAAAATTAGACTCTCAACCCTTTATTGCGTTCCTTTTAAAAAAAATAAACTCTGCAAAATGTTGTTAAGATATTTTATATTTAGGTGTTGCTCAATGAACCTGAAATTATCAGATGTAATGGTCAACAAATTAAAAAGAACGCATTTTAATTTATTTATAATACAAAGTTTTAATTATGTTATTCAAATTAAGTGTTATTTATATGATTTTATACAATGTTTGATTTCAGAATGTTCACTTGTTGATTGTTCATTTTTTTTTTCATTTATGCGTTCACAATTGTAGACTTCCACATATTTGGACTTATGCGTTAATGTTCTTTCACGGTTTGCAAAATATATTCGCAATTGAGTTTCATCTTTCGTTAAAACTTGTGCATAATCTGAAATGAGTTTTACACCTCTTTCGGCTGTATCATTTACAACTTTCATAGCATTAACAAATTTATGTGCTTCCTGGTATTCGGTCGCTGTACTCCACGTGCCTGTGTGATTTTTGTATGTATGTCCAATTTATTCCTAGCACTTTAAATGCATACTTTGATCTCTCTGTTACAAAGTCATCTAAGTTCATGCTTACAATTTTATCCTTTGCCATCAAGCCTTGTTACTTTTATTTTTGGTTGGCTTTCCAAGTACAATCAACATTTTTTCTTTATTTTGGTTATCAACATGTTACTGAAAAAAGAGAGACTCACCAGGTCTTCAGTTAAATACTATAAATGTCCTGTAATGGCTTTAAAGGCAGATTCAGCGACTTCTTTGACAAATATTTTGAAATTATTCAATTTCTTAAACTCAGGTCATCGTGAGGAGCAGATGAAGAGATGGGAGCCTGAACCCAATGTTCCAGGTAAATCAAAGTCAGGTCATTGTGAGGAGCAGATGAAGAGATGGGAGCCTAAAACCAATGTTCCATGTAAATCAAAATTGAAAAATCGAAAATCTTTGAAGGTTTTTGTTGTTCATTTTTGTCAAATGAAATTGATGTCGAAACAAGTAGATTTGATAGATTACTTTGTTTTCGCCATCCATCGTGCTTGATGTATAGCGTCAGGAGTACCTAAAATTATTCCACTTTGGCCTGGAGGCGTTTTTTCTAAAAAAAAATGAAATTTGCAGAAATTCTTTGTAATTGTCGCGAGATTGTTTTGCTCCTTGACGCATATTTACAACAAATTCCACTGCTGATGGTACAAGCGAACCATAAACTTTGAGATATGCATCAGATTTAGAATTAAGTTTACACCACTGATCAGGAAATCATTGAAACAAGTTGATCTCTGGACCAGAAGATGCTCCAAAACATGTTTTGTAAACATGAGATAAAATCACTTCATGAACATAGTGTCGACTGGCTGTGTATAATAAAGATTTTCCAGTCAATTTCTCCAGCAGGGTACAACACCTAAATGTTTATCTATGTTGCTTGAAGTAGTATCAAAACAGAGTGCCACCATTTTGTCCTATGAAATGTTCCAATATTTTAAAGCTTGTTCATTGATGCAATACTACAGTGGGTGTTCAAAATGCTGGCAAACTTATTTTATTATTTAACTTATTAATTTTCCCCAAAAAAAAAACGATGTGTATTATGTATGATGACTCATAAAATTAACATATAATAAAATATTGATAACATTTTCAACTTAATTATAGAAGATAAATATGAAAACAAATGAGAAATGTGGATTCGAGTAACATTGCAAACTTAAACTGCGTTGAGCAACCCCTAAACATCAACGGATTGTCTCCAAAATTTACCGATATAATTTTTTAAAATAATTTTTTCATTAAAAAGAACAAAATAAAAGGTTGAGAGCATTGAAAAAAATATTTTTATTTTTACACTTTTATTTGTCACTCTACTGCACATGTCTTGTTGTATAAACTCCTATAGAGATATATATATGCCTGACTTAATTCTTGTTGACGTGATATTATGGGTGGGGGTGGGGGCAGGCTTACATGGACACCAATTTAGAGCTAAACGTTTTGAAGAGGTAAACTATTATTTGAAACAAGAGGGATATGTTTCTAAACGGGTGGGAGGGGATATAACGCAATAAGCGGATAACTACAAACAGGAAAGGTGAATCTAAATAGAATCGATACATTTGAACCAGGGGAGATTCTTTTCTGAAAGGTAGATGACTTTGTTGATGGGATCGATACCAACTCTGATATATTACAGAGTATAGAAATAAAAAAAAACAAAATATTATAAAACGTCAAATGGTTTAACTGTAAAGAAAGGGATAAAACAGACAGTACAAATAAATAATACTAAATTACATATATATGTGTGTAGAGTAAAACAGATAGTAGAAATAAATAACACTGAATCACACATATATGTATGTATAGTATAACCAGGCCTGTATTTATCATATCCTTAACAAAATTTGACTCTCATCGCCACTTATCTATCTGTCCATCTTATATTTATCCTTGGCCCTTGTTAGTAAAATGCCTTAGGCCTGATAATCCTGCTCCGATTTGAAATATATTTCCATTATCATCGTACTGAAATCTCTAGAGTGTTTATAATTACTGTTTAATTGGAATTAAACAATCAATCAATCAAACAAACAATCAAACAAACAGTTAGTTCTGGCCTTACTTCTTCTCTTGGTGAACGCCCAGTCGCCCACGAATGTCGGCCAGCTTTGTCTGCTCTTCAGTGTCAGGGCGTAGTAGAACTCAGTCATCGGGGAGGGCGGAAGGTGCTGCAGCTCCTTGCCCTGTTTCTCCTCTTCCTCCACCTTCTCCACAATGGTGGCGAACATGGGGGGAAATGAGACCGTTCGCCTGTTGGGGGCGCTCTTGGAGTCCTTTTTCTTCTGGCTCTTGGGCTTGGCTGGGAGAAAGAATGCAATGTATTAGTCACAGAATGTATTTGAATTGTGAGTTAGAAATGAAAGTCTGAGATCGCTTGGTAAATGTAGCTGACACACGGAATTCCCGAGACTGAGAATGTTGAACATGCTGAAGTACGTATTTATTGAACTGGTTTGCGGAGACAATGTTTTTGGTGCACGGCGGTTAAGTCTTTATTTTAAGGAACAATCTATCTATATACACACAACTTCTAATCCACTTTATGTCTGTTGTCTGTCCTGTAAACTAAAAATAGCTATTTGTTAATGATGTAATTCTCATTATTGTAAAGTTGAAATGAATGTTGATACGAAAATAAATTATTGGCCATTAGACGTTTTGTTCTGTACGTTTATTGTTATTTCATTGTAACAATTTAATTTTATGATTTTTTTTTACTATTTAGTTGTGTGTCTTATTCGAAGATTGGATTGTTATTGATTTCAAATAAACTACATGTATATATTTTATTTAAAAAATTGAACAGTAGAAATAAAAATAAAAGACATCATCTTGAGGGTCATTTTTAACACGTAGCATGCGGGGGGCCTGGGGGGCCGGGCCCCCTGCGTTTTGTCTGACCCCCCTCTACTTATTTGCTCTACTTAGTAACATTTATTTCCTGCCCCCTGCTGTTGCCTGGCCCCTGCTGTAGAATGCCTGGCCCCTGCTGTAGAATGCCTGGCCCCTGCTGTAGAATGCCTTGCCCCTGCTGTAGAATGCCTGGCCGCTGCTGTAGAATGCCTGGCCCCTGCTGTAGAATTTTCACGCTACGGGCTGCCTCCACTACCCCGAATATTTTACGAAAGTCCTAATACTAATGTAGCCGTTGATCGTCAGTTATTTGCATTTCGTTCTTTTGAGTGGCTAATCTAGGCAGAGCTGGATTCAGCCTAACAATTTAGCTAATTGAGTGGCTTTTATAGGCACGGCTGGATTCAGCCTAACAAATTGGCTAATAAGGCTATAATAGCCTTAGACCCCCCCGCCCAAAAAAAATCAGTATTCATGCAAGAAAACACCAAGAAGCCTGTGAATTATTTTTCCTCTATTACATGAATTATGGAAGGACAAAATAGATTTTAGAGGTGATGCGTTTCGTCATTGAGTTTAAATTATCGGCCCCTTCTTTTGGTAACAAGCCTTATGGTCTAAAGTAATCGAAACCTGGCCCTAATCCTGGGGGGGGGGAGGCAATCAAAATGGTCAGTCCGGGAGTCAACAGTACAACACAGACGGTTAGGATGAGCTGTTTACCTCTGACTGAGAGAAAACAGTGCTATACAGACGGTTAGGATGAGCTGTTTACCTCTGACTGAGAGAAAACAGTGCTATACAGACGGTTAGGATGAGCTGTTTACCTCTGACTGAGAGAAAACAGTGCTATACAGACGGTTAGGATGAGCTGTTTACCTCTGACTGAGAGAAAACAGTGCTATACAGACGGTTAGGATGAGCTGTTTACCTCTGACTGAGAGAAAACAGTGCTATACAGACGGTTAGGATGAGCTGTTTACCTCTGACTGAGAGAAAACAGTGCTATACAGACGGTTAGGATGAGCTGTTTACCTCTGACATATTATACAGGTCAAAGTTCGCGGGTGGTCTAGCTGCACTTTCTTGAGTTCGCATCCGCAACATTTATGTGTGTGTGTATGTATGTGTTTGTGTGTAGGTGTGAGTGTGTGAGTGTGTGTGTGTGTGAGTGTGTAAGTGTGAGTGTGTGTGAGAGTGTGTGAGTGTGTGTGTGTGAGTGTGTGTGTATGTGTGTGGGTGTGAGTGTGTATGTATGTGTGTGTATGTGTGTGTGGGTGTGTGTGAGTGTGTGTGTGAATGTGTGTGTTTGTGTGTGGGTGTGAGTGTGTGAGCGTGAGTGTGTGGGTGTGAGTGTGTGTTTGTGTGTGTGAGTGTGGGTGTGTGTGAGTGTGTGTATATGTGTGTGTTTATGTGTGGGTGTGAGCGTTTGTGTATGTGTGTGGGTGTGAGTGTGTATGTATGTGTGTGTATCTGTGTGTGGGTGTGTGTGAGTGTGTGTGTGTATGTGTGTGTTTGTGTGTGGGTGTGTGTGTGAGTGTGTGGGTGTGAGTGTGTGCTTGTGTGTGTGAGTGTGGGTGTGTGTGAGTGTGTGTATGTGTGTGTTTGTGTGTGGGTGTGAGCGTTTGTGTATGTGTGAATGTGTGTGTTTGTGTGAGTGTGTGTGGGTGTGAGTGTGTATGTATGTGTGTATGTGTGTGGGTGTGTTTGAGTGTGTGTGTGAATGTGTGTGTTTGTGTGTGGGTGTGAGTGTGTGAGTGTGTGGGTGTGATTGTGGGTTTGTGTGTGTGTGTGAGTGTGGGTGTGTGTGAGTGTGTGTGTATGTGTGTGTTTGTGTGTGGGTGTGAGCGTTTGTGTATGTGTGTGGGTTTGAGTGTGTATGTATGTGTGTGTATGTGTGTGGGTGTGTGTGTGAGTGTGTGAGAGAAAACAGTGCTATACAGACGGTTAGGATGAGCTGTTTACCTCTGACTGAGAGAAAACAGTGCTATACAGACGGTTAGGATGAGCTGCTTACCTCTGACTGAGAGAAAACAGTGCTATACAGACGGTTAGGATGAGCTGCTTACCTCTGACTGAGAGAAAACAGTGCTATACAGACGGTTAGGATGAGCTGTTTACCTCTGACTGAGAGAAAACAGTGCTATACAGACGGTTAGGATGAGCTGGTTACCTCTAACTGAGAGAAAGAAACACGAGGAAGACGCCCCCTCAAAGTTCTCCGCCCTGCACCTGTAGGCTGCCTCGTCCCCCTTGTTGACGCAGGCTATCATCAGACTGTACCCGCCCGTCCCGTCGCTCTCCATGTGTATCCTGGGGTGGTCAATAATTTCTTCATCGTCCTGGGGAAATAAAAACAAAACACAACTGTTTACAGTCAGAGAATAAAACAATAACTGTTTACAGTCAGAAAATAAAACAATAACTGTTTACAGTCAGAGAATAAAGCAGTAACTGTTTACAGTAAGAGAATAAAACAATAACTTTTTACAGTAAGAGAATGAAACAATAACTGTTTATAGTAAGAGAATGAAACAATAACTGTTTACAGTAGGAGGATAAAACAGTAACTGTTTACAGTAAGAGAATGAAACAATAAGTGTTTACAGTAGGAGAATAAAACAGTAACTGTTTACAGTAAGAGAATAAAACAGTAACTGTTTACAGTAGGAGAATAAAACTCAGAAGCTGGTAGGGGCATATTTGTTTACCTTAAGAACATACAACTCAAAATTTGCAGGAGTAAAATAAACATAAAAATAACGAACGTTGGGAAACTTAACAAATCTGGACACTTTGCTGAATTAGAATGTTAATTATAACTTATTTGGACATCCCGAGACTGGGGTACACTACTCATGGCCGGAGTGATATTATTAAGACATCAATATTAGTACCCTCCCCTGATTTAATCCAATGTTAAATTAAAATGTAAATAAATCGAAATACTGGATGTAGTATATTTTTTTTTGTACATAGAAATAATATAATTGTATTTTGAAATTATGTGTTGTACTTATTTGTACATAGAAATAATATAATTGTATTTTGAAATTATGTGTTGTACTTATTTGTACATACAAATAATATAATTGTATTTTGAAATTATGTGTTCTACTTATTTGTACGTAGAAATAATATAATTGTATTTTGAAATTATGTGTTGTACTTATTTGTTCTGTGACATTAATAATTTATTTTATTTTTAAATAAAGAAAAAAACATAAATTATATTTTAAAAATTAATAATACTATATAGACTAATTATAGCGATTTTGTACACAGCAATATTTACTTTTATTTTTAATGCAATAATGTTTTACGAGAATCAAATTAAATGCATTCCTATAACATTTAGTTTTACAGGATTAATACTTGGAATAAAGATGCCATGGTGATGAATTATGTTCTTGTCTAATTAGACTTGTTGAAAGGTTCTTGCTTGAGTTATTATCATTGCCGGCTGCTGAGTAAATTAAATGTATGATTCCGTGATATGGCACTTTAAGGTGAACAACGCTTACGTGTGCAACAACACGTTGAATGAAGAATACCCAGTGTTGTCACTGAGAATACACAGTGGCGTCACTGAGAATACATAGAGGCGTCAGTGAGAATACACAGTGACGTCACTGAGAATACATAGAGGCGTCAGTGAGAATACATAGATGCGTCAGTGAGAATACATATTGGCGTCATTGAGAATACATAAAGGCGTCAGTGATAATACATAGTGGCGTCAGTGAGAATACATATTGGCGTCATTGAGAATACATAAAGGCGTCAGTGATAATACATAGTGGCGTCAGTGAGAATACATAGAGCCGTCAATGAGAATGCATAGAGGCGTCAGTGTGTATACATAGTGGCGTCACTGAGAATACACAGAGGCGTCAGTGAGAATACACAAAGGCGTCAGTGAGAATACACAGAGGCGTCAGTGAGAATAATAGTGGCGTCAGTGAGAATACATAGTGGCATCAGTGAGAATACATAGATGCGTCAGTGAGAATACACAGAGGCGTCAGTGAGAATACACAGTGGTGTCACTGGGAAATGAGAAAAATGTTACTTTTTTTAGTACTTGTTTTTTTTTTAGTTTTTATTTAACTGTTTCACTAACAAAGTTATAGTTACAATTAGGTATTAAACTGTGTCATATTAAATATCATGAACAAAGACTCCTTCTATTCGATCATAATCAATAAGATCACAACATAACTACCAGCAGTATAGTAATTAGCTATAGTGTCACCGGGGGAGTTGTTTTAGTCCCAGGTCATATTTTAGTTTCAGTTTTTATTTCGTTTTTTCTGTAATAATTTTAGTTTCCGTCTAGTTTTAGTCTTGCTTCTAATTTTAGTTTTAGTTTTAGTTCTCGTGGACGAAAAGTCAACATTTTTGTCAACGAAAACAACACTACGGGGGAGGGGGGGACTATACAACTGCTGCCCCAACCCCGTACCCATTAGTACGACAGATGGCTAGAAAGATAATCCTGTGACTAGAAAGATAATCCTGTGACTAGAAAGATAATCCTGTGACTAGAAAGATAATCCTGTGACTAGAAGGATAATCCCGTGCCACTTGGGGCCGATCGTCCATTGTTAAAAGTGTTTATAGTAAACCTGCCCCAGACGATTGGACTAATACTGACCAACGTCCCTCCAATTTTCCTAGGGATGTGATCAGCTATGGAAGAAAAAAAAGTCTTTGTGATCAACAAAACGGTATAGTAAATGCGAACAGCATTGAGGGAACACGTCAATTTTATAACCAATCACACATCAAACACCGGACCGGAAGATGTGACAATCAGCAATAGCTTCCTAAGACAACAACGGTAACGTCAACAGTAATAACAATAGCTGCTGCAACATATTTGTCTTACCTTAAACCATCTCAAAGTAGGGACAGGAAACCCAGCCACCTTACAGTCGATACAGAGTGATTGCCCTTCCATCACAGTTTCTTCCCCTTGTAGTCTTTGAATAAACTCTGGTGCTGTTTTTGTAAAAAAAAATTATAGAAAAGATATTTTCTGAAACCATTATATACTTATGATATATATACAATGATTTATAAATCATATTTGTTAAATTACATCAAATTGCTGTAAAGAAAATGTAATATTTTTACACTAAATCTCTTTTTTTTCTACAATGCGCTAATGATTTGCCCTAGATTAAAGATGTTTATAAAAAAGTGTGTAAGCAATCAACTTTTGTGTGTTCCTTGTAGGAAGATACTTAGGTGGACAAGAGTAACGAAAGTTGGAAAAATCATTTGGCATCATGAGGACGTTACAGGTCCCAGTGGACATTAGCTGGACGCTATGGACATTAGCTGGACACAAGAGGACACAGTAAACAAAATAATTCATAATATCACGAAGAAAACTTCCGGAGGTGGTAAAAAATAAATTGTGGCCCAGGCCAGTACAAATAAATGGTGGCCCAGGCCAGTACGAATAAATTGTGGCCCAGGCCAGTACAAATAAATGGTGGCCCAGGTCAGTACAAATAAATTGTGGCCCAGGCCAGTACAAATAAATTGTGGCCCAGGCCAGTACAAATAAATGGTGGCCCAGGCCAGTACAAATAAATTGTGGCCTAAGCCATTACAAATAAATTGTGGCCCAGGCCATTACATATTAATTGTGGCCCAGGCCAGTACAAATAAATGGTGGCCCAGGCCAGTACAAATAAATTGTGGCCCAGGCCAGTACAAATAAATTATGGCCCAGGCCAGTACAAATAAATTGTGGCCCAGGCCAGTACAAATAAATTGTGGCCCAGGCCATTACAAATAAATTGTGGCCCAGGCCATTACATATTAATTGTGGCCCAGGCCATTACATATTAATTGTGGCCCAGGCTATTACATATTAATTGTGGCCCAGGCCAGTACAAATAAATGGTGGCCCAGGTCAGTACAAATAAATTGTGGCCCAGGCCAGTACAAATAAATTGTGGCCCAGGCCAGTACAAATAAATTGTGGCCCAGGCCAGTACAAATAAATTATGGCCCAGGCCAGTACAAATAAATTGTGGCCCAGGCCAGTACAAATAAATTGTGGCCCAGGCCAGTACAAATAAATTGTGGCCCAGGCCAGTACAAATAAATTGTGGCCTAGGCCAGTACAAATAAATTGTGGCCCAGGCCAGTACAAATAAATGGTGGCCCAGGCCAGTACAAATAAATTGTGGCCCAAGCCATTACAAATAAATTGTGGCCCAGGCCATTACATATTAATTGTGGCCCAGGCCATTACAAATAAATGGTGGCCCAGGCCAGTACAAATAAATTGTGGCCCAGGCCAGTACAAATAAATTATGGCCCAGGCCAGTACAAATAAATTGTGGCCCAGGCCAGTACAAATAAATTGTGGCCCAGGCCATTACAAATAAATTGTGGCCCAGGCCATTACATATTAATTGTGGCCCAGGCCATTACATATTAATTGTGGCCCAGGCCATTACATATTAATTGTGGCCCAGGCTATTACATATTAATTGTGGCCCAGGCCAGTACAAATAAATGGTGGCCCAGGTCAGTACAAATAAATTGTGGCCCAGGCCAGTACAAATAAATTGTGGCCCAGGCCAGTACAAATAAATTGTGGCCCAGGCCAGTACAAATAAATTATGGCCCAGGCCAGTACAAATAAATTGTGGCCCAGGCCAGTACAAATAAATTGTGGCCCAGGCCAGTACAAATAAATTGTGGCCCAGGCCAGTACAAATAAATTGTGGCCCAGGCCAGTACAAATAAATTGTGGCCCAGGCCATTACAAATAAATTGTGGCCCAGGCCATTACATATTAATTGTGGCCCAGGCTATTACATATTAATTGTGGCCCAGGCCAGTACAAATAAATGGTGGCCCAGGCCAGTACAAATAAATGGTGGCCCAGGCCAGTACAAATAAATGGTGGCCCAGGCCAGTACAAATAAATTGTGGCCCAGGCCATTACATATTAATTGTGGCCCAGGCCATTACATATTAATTGTGGCCCAGGCAAGTACAAATGGTTTGATTTTACGTAACAACTGCTTTTTACAATGTAACAATAATATATACAAAGCAATTTGGCAGGGTTGTTAGTATCGAAGTATCGGTATCGGCCAATACAGTATCGCCGATACTTTTTTAGTATTGGTTGCTGTATTGCCGATCCTTTTTGTATCAAGTATTGATTTGTGTATCGCCGATACATTTTAAACGAAATATTTTCTATACTCGATACCAATACTTTTCTATTGCCCCTTTTCTATTGCCACTATTAGCTATTTGCAGAAAAACAATAACGATTTTAATACCTTTTTAAAAAGCAATCTCTATAAATTCAATCTCTGCTAGTAATCATAGCTATCAACACTACCAATATTAACACCACCCACCTCCCCACCAAGACAACTTGAATCACAAGGCTGAAGTTGTACAAATCTTAAAGCGTGCCTGCAGTGCATTGAGTGCAGTTCCCACTCAACTTACTCGGCCGGGTGGTGCAGCTTCAGTACAGTCAACAGTACAAATATCTGAATCTACATATTTTTTTGCCTGTTTTACTGCACGGCGGCAGAACCAGGACGAATCGTTTAATAGTGACAGCTCTGATGAAGCAGACATATATCTTGAAGATAGCCCATCAGATATGCTGTCATTAGCACCCTACCCAAGCATTGAGAAACTATACCTGCAACTGAACACTGGACTTACGGCTAGTGCTGCAGTTGAGCGCCTGTTTTCATTGAGTTGGCATGTTTTTTGCCATTATGTTCTAGGCTAAGCAATGTTTATTTTGAAATGATGGGCTTCTTACGTGCTGCCAAGTGGTGAAGTGATTAGCATTAAAATTGTGCTTTGACATTGTATTTTATTTTTTTTTTACTTTTTTGAAAAAAACTTGCACTCATTATATTTTAAATTAAAAATATTTTGTTGTTCTCAAAAGTATTGGTATTGTATTGGTATCGATTTTGGCAATACATTTTTGCTTGAGTATTTGTATTGGTATTGGCGATACTATTTTCATGAAGTATTGGTATTGGTATTGACGATACAATTTAAGAGTATTGTTAACAACCCTGCAATTTGGGTTCTGCGTTAAATCGAAGGTAAAGAATTAATACAACAGTATTCCAGTTTAAAATACAAATCGGATCTGCCCGAAACCAAAAATAACCTAGCCTACCGATCAAGCCTAAGGGGCTATAACTCTATGCAATGGTTTTTGCAAGGTACAGTTAGTACATGCACAATGGGAATGATATAATTAAATAAATAAATATATACACACGCACATTTGTACATATTCATGGCCAGCCTTAGAATGCTATAGAGGCTGATTCTCGTTTACTGGTACCAATAGCTGCATGTTTATATTACATTATGTTCTGAGTGCCACCATTGGGCCCAATAGATAGCAATCGGTCAAACTGACATGAAACAGGGCATGTATAAAATTCAATTTTTTTCAAAGTCTAAAAATATTATAAGAGAAATTATTGAATATCTCTATACTTGCTATACTCAATACATGGGGAAGGTTATAGGACAGGTTTCGTTTCATCTCGATGGGTAGTTTAATTGTAATTAATTTTTTTTTTATTTTAGTATTTTACTATATTAAAGTAATCTCGACGGCGCCATAAATAAAATTCCTCTGTGACGTCATTTCCCGATGTTCGAATAGAACTTGCGCGCTGGTGCTGTATTGTGCCTTTGTGATGCAAAGAATTGTTGATGTTTTTTCCTGCTCTCTGATTTGTACAGTTTGAGGAAGATAAAGGAATGAAGAAGGATTTTAGAAGAAGTGTGAAACCATAATAATAAGAGAGAGAGAGAGGGGGGGAGGGAGAGAGAGATAAAGAAAGAGAGAGAGGGGGCAGGAGGAGAGAGAGAGAAAGGAGGGTAGGAGGGAGGGAGGGAGGGGGGAGAGAGGAGGGAGGGGGGATGGACAGGGAGGGAGAAAAGGAGGGAGATGGGAGAGGGAGCAGGGGGAGAGGGAGATGGGAGAGGGAGCAGGGGGAGAGGGAGAGAGAAAGGAAGGGAGGGAGAGAGTGGGTAGAGAGGGAGAGAGGGGAGGGAGGGAGGGAGAGAGGGTGGGAGAGAGAGATGGAAAGGGGAGGGAGGGAGAAAGGAGGGAGAGAGGGGCTAGGGAGGGAGAGAGGGGAGGGAAGGAGAGAGGGAGAGGATGGAAAAAATGGGAGGAAGAGATAAAGAGAAAGAGGGGGCAGGGAGGGAGAGAGAGGGAAGGAGGAGGGAGGGAGGATGGACGGTGGGAGAGAAGGAGGGGGAGAGGGGAGAGAGGGAGGGAGAGGGGAGAGAGGGAGGGAGAGGGAGAGAGGGAAAGGGAGAGAGGGGGAGGGAGGGAGAGAGAGAGGAAGCGAGAGAGGGGTAGGGAGAAAACAGAAGGTAAACAGAAAACCTTATTTTAAACCCGGGCAAAGCCGGGTACTTGCAACTAGTTATAACAATATTTGAATACAAGAAACGAATCTTTTTTTAGAGCATTTTCGAAAAAAAATGCTCTATTGTCCCCGTTTTGTCTGTCTGTCTGTCCGTCTGTCCGTCATCACCCTAGATCTCAACAACCATAAGTCCTAGACCCATGATGTATATATCATTTTGTAGGTCTTGGCCTGCCAAGAAATGACTTTTTTCCATTTCGCGATCTGACCTCTCAGGGCCGTAAAAGGGGCCTTAGTACCGTTTTTTACTATATAAGCTATATTAATAAAGGAGCGCTATATCTCAGCAACTATAAGTCTTAGACCCATGATGTATATATCATTTTGTAGGTCTTGGCCTGCCATGTGTACATCAAAAGTTCATTTTGCGATAGGACCTCTGAGGGCCGGGCTTCAGGGCTCATAAGGGGCTTATATATTATATATACACCTTGTACGTTCAATAACCCATTCATTTGGTGCGAAATACTGCAGCACGTAGTTTCACCAAGATTTATTAAGAAACTCATCAAATGAAATAGTAAGCTTGTGTTCTGAGTTTAATTGAAAGTATCAGAGCTATGCAACAATTGACGGATTTTTCGGACGATTAAATGACTATAATTTCGAATGTTTTGAATTATGAGTCCTATATCAGTAACAACAAACCACTTGTAGTTAGATTTAAGAGAAAATAATTTTTTTTCAAATATAAAGAAACGTCTTTATAAATTATTTTTTTTACAGATATATGCATTACACAATTGAATTTATAAACATTTCCAAAATTTCCAAATATTTACTGAAAGATAGCATACGTACTGATACATAACATGAAAATGCGCTAACACGTCCTGTGTCCAGAATGGAACAGGCTTGATTCTTGTTTCCTGTACTGTTGATTGCATTTCAATCCCTAGTTAAGGGCAATATCACTTCAAGCATATTATACAGGTCAAAGTTCGCGGGTGGTCTAGCTGCACTTTCTTGAGTTCGCATCCGCAACATTTATGTGTGTGTGTATGTATGTGTTTGTGTGTAGGTGTGAGTGTGTGAGTGTGTGTGTGTGAGTGTGTAAGTGTGAGTGTGTGTGAGAGTGTGTGAGTGTGTGTGTGTGAGTGTGTGTGTATGTGTGTGGGTGTGAGTGTGTATGTATGTGTGTGTATGTGTGTGTGGGTGTGTGTGAGTGTGTGTGTGTGAATGTGTGTGTTTGTGTGTGGGTGTGAGTGTGTGAGCGTGAGTGTGTGGGTGTGAGTGTGTGTTTGTGTGTGTGAGTGTGGGTGTGTGTGAGTGTGTGTATATGTGTGTGTTTATGTGTGGGTGTGAGCGTTTGTGTATGTGTGTGGGTGTGAGTGTGTATGTATGTGTGTGTATCTGTGTGTGGGTGTGTGTGAGTGTGTGTGTGTATGTGTGTGTTTGTGTGTGGGTGTGTGTGAGTGTGTGGGTGTGAGTGTGTGCTTGTG
This sequence comes from Bulinus truncatus, assembly GCA_021962125.1. Classification (NCBI taxonomy): domain Eukaryota; kingdom Metazoa; phylum Mollusca; class Gastropoda; family Planorbidae; genus Bulinus; species Bulinus truncatus. The sequence continues at coordinate 803,532 of JAGDYQ010000184.1, read as the reverse complement.
TGTGTGAGTGTGGGTGTGTGTGAGTGTGTGTATGTGTGTGTTTGTGTGTGGGTGTGAGCGTTTGTGTATGTGTGAATGTGTGTGTTTGTGTGAGTGTGTGTGGGTGTGAGTGTGTATGTATGTGTGTATGTGTGTGGGTGTGTTTGAGTGTGTGTGTGAATGTGTGTGTTTGTGTGTGGGTGTGAGTGTGTGAGTGTGTGGGTGTGAGTGTGGGTTTGTGTGTGTGTGTGAGTGTGGGTGTGTGTGAGTGTGTGTGTATGTGTGTGTTTGTGTGTGGGTGTGAGCGTTTGTGTATGTGTGTGGGTTTGAGTGTGTATGTATGTGTGTGTATGTGTGTGGGTGTGTGTGTGAGTGTGTGTGTGTATGTGTGTGTTTGTGTGTGGGTGTGTGTGTGAGTGTGTGGGTGTGAGTGTGTGTTTGTGCGTGTGAGTGTGGGTGTGTGTGAGTGTGTGTATGTGTGTGTGTGGGTGTGAGCGTTTGTGTATGTGTGTGTATGTGTGTGTTTGTGTGAGTGTGTGTGGGTGTGAGTGTGTATGTATGTGTGTATGTGTTTGTGTGTGTTTGAGTGTGTGTATATATGTGTATGTGTGTGTTTATGTGAGTGTGTGAGTGTGTGTGTGGTGACGTTACGTCATATATACAATGTACATTATGAAGTCGACCTGTGTGTGAGTATGTGTTGCTTTAAGTGGTTCACTCAAGTGGGTGTAACTACGTTGTTTTATTCTCCCTGCATGATGGTATGTATTGCTCTGTAGTCTGTTATGATCCAATAACTTAACTTTTCTTAGTTACACCTGACCAACCGTATCGCCCTCTCATATGCCACAAAAGTAAACTATATCCAACTTTAACTTGCAGTTTTTTTATTTTATTTTAACAATCAATAAATTATCAAAAGTTTGAAACAAACTAGTTATCAAACGCCCGGTACCCAGACCGGCGAGTAGGCACACAGTTGGAGTTGAAAATGGTGATATATATTTTAGCCCGTTAACAATCAGTCTATATACTTGCAGTGGCCCCAAGGACATGAACAGATTATTGTAGCCAAAATACATTTGAGAATAGGGACACCTAATAATACATCAAATAAAAAGAGAGACATGAGTGCTTGTGTTAAGCGAAACGCTACATGTTTAGCAGGTGGTTTATTTACTGTTATACACATTGTAGCATTGTACAATTAACTAAGAAAAATTGCCAACCCGGCAGTGCAGAACCTATGGATTTAGGGGCCCGGTGGGCTTGGCCTCTTTAGGGGCTGCCCCTGCATTTTGACGCTTCTCAAGCTTGGTCCCGAGAAGAAAGAATCGTTGTGTAGCTTTTAGCTGACCTTCAATTAAAAACATAGTATTCCATCAATGCAGTTCAGGCCGCAGACGCAGAAAACATTAGGCCTCTTAAAAAGAAAGTCATATCAAAGCTATCAACATTATAGTTCTGTGAAGCCAATGCCGAACCAAGGGATTTTAGGCATCTTCGGGAGCCACTACATTTTGACATGAGATAATGTACTTAATATTTAGTTTAAAAAATATTTTGGGGGCCCTCCTCAAACTGGGCCCCTCCATACACCCTCTGTGTGAAGCCCCCATCATAAATGGGTTAGTTTGCATTGTAAACATTGTGTACGGCGCTACTCAATCTCAACCCTTATTCAATTCATTCATGTGACGTAATAGTAAAAAAATGAAAAAAAGTGACGTATTTTAGGTTAGTAATAAAGGGAAATAATTGTACATTAGAAATAGACATATTTTAGAAATAAAAACAATTTAAACAATTTAAATATTACATTATATTGAGGTATCCATAATTTTGGTTTAAAATATAGATTGTGGAACATAACACAAAATATTAATTGAACGATTTCTGTAAATATTTCTTTTATGATCGCTTCTCATTTAATAACAGTTTGAACACCATAAATTTATTACGTTACTGTGAGATATACATAGTCCTTTGAAACCACCTTATGGCTTGCATTGTGTCTCATAGAGTATCACCGAATATTTTGGCAAGATTTTGTGTTACCTCTCCTAAGATCGCTTTATTGCCCTTTGGTAATGATTGAGGCGGTCGAAAACAGTATTACATTGTGATTGCCATGGCATTCATGATCTTACCTGCCGTATGTTAGTGTACGGTGTTTTGTCACTTCGGCACTAAACATATGGCTGGTCCAATGTCATTTCTGGCAGCCAAGTAGGAGACAATTCTTACTCGGCTGGCCAGTTGGTAACCGGATCATGCATGTTAAGAAAACAGTAAATGTTTCTGCCATCTTTGAATTGTTTGTGCCGCCATGTTGGATGACAGACGGAAGTCGCGATGACAGACACCGGAACACATGATGTAAAATTTGTATTATAGATGTCAGTATTATGACACATAAGAAGAGTGGACTCGATTTTATATAGAGATTATCCGAGTTAATGGACACTGGTCAGTCCTGGTCAGACAACTAAATATAACAACGAAGACATCTGTTAAATAAACAAAAATATTACCATAAATTCATTAACTATCTGCACTGATGGATTTGATTGTTTAAATTAAAAACAAATATGGCATTGGTACATCGTGATAACTTGGAATCTAGCGATGTCATGGTGTCGACCTTGAAGGTTGATTGACAGATGTCACTGTCACCCTCATCACAAGGAAGGATTATTGCAGTCATTGGCTCTTCAAAGGATTAACCTTTTTAATGAACTGAAAATCAGTTCATAATTGTAAGCTATGTAATACCATCTAGAGTGAAAGTTTACAATATAACAATCTAAATGTACAAATGTAATGTTAGCCAACGACTTGCTCTTATGGCTATTTACACATTAATATTTGATTAAAAAGATCTGTTATATGTACATGAGTATATTAGTTATAACTGATGTAGCTAGTTATCTTATACTGTAGTAATAATGCTGAATTTGCCAGTAGAAAGTCAACAATACTGAAGACACTGTGATATGTCATTGTCTTTAATTAATTACAATAATGAAAACAAAACAATAGAATTTATTTCTAACAAAATGACAGTGTTGACATGAAACAGTAATCATCCCACCTTTCTATCCCCTAGACCAGTGCTTCTCAAAGTGGTGGGCCGCGGCCCCCTAGGGCCAAGGGGGCCGTGACTTCAAAAAGTTTGAGAAGCAATGCCCTAGACCAAACATTGTCAGACCTTATCCTCCCCCCTTTCCCAAAATATGTTGACGCCATTAATGGACGACCCCTTAACTTGGCCTTAAGGCAATCTGAAAAATAGGCCAAGGTGTGCTAGCATAGACGACATGTAGAATAAATGGACAAGGTGTGCTAGCATAGACGACATGCAGAATAAATGGCCAAGGTGTGCTAGCATAGACGACATGCAGAATAAATGGCCAAGGTGTGCTAGCATAGACGACATGCAGAATAAATGGCCAAGGTGTGCTAGCATAGGCGACATGCAGAATAAATGGCCAAGGTGTGCTAGCATAGGCGACATGTAGAATAAAAGGCCAAGGTGTGCTAGCATAGACGACATGTAGAATAAATGGACAAGGTGTGCTAGCATAGACGACATGTAGAATAAATGGACAAGGTGTGCTAGCATAGACGACATGTAGAATAAATGGACAAGGTGTGCTAGCATAGACGACATGTAGAATAAATGGACAAGGTGTGCTAGCATAGACGACATGTAGAATAAATGGACAAGGTGTGCTAGCATAGACGACATGTAGAATAAATGGACAAGGTGTGCTAGCATAGACGACATGTAGAATAAATGGACAAGGTGTGCTAGCATAGACGACATGTAGAATAAATGGACAAGGTGTGCTAGCATAGACGACATGTAGAATAAATGGACAAGGTGTGCTAGCATAGACGACATGTAGAATAAATGGACAAGGTGTGCTAGCATAGACGACATGTAGAATAAATGGACAAGGTGTGCTAGCATAGACGACATGAAGAATAAATGGCCAAGGTGTGCTAGCATAGACGACATGAAGAATAAATGGCCAAGGTGTGCTAGCATAGACGTCATGTAGAATAAATGGCCAAGGTGTGCTAGCATAGACGACATGTAGAATAAATGGCCAAGGTGTGCTAGCATAGACGACATGTAGAATAAATGGCCAAGGTGTGCTAGCATAGACGACATGTAGAATAAATGGCCAAGGTGTGCTAGCATAGACGACATGTAGAATAAATGGCCAAGGTGTGCTAGCATAGACGACATGTAGAATAAAAGGCCAAGGTGTGCTAGCATAGACGACATGTAGAATAAATGGACAAGGTGTGCTAGCATAGACGACATGTAGAATAAATGGACAAGGTGTGCTAGCATAGACGACATGTAGAATAAATGGACAAGGTGTGCTAGCATAGACGACATGTAGAATAAATGGACAAGGTGTGCTAGCATAGACGACATGTAGAATAAATGGACAAGGTGTGCTAGCATAGACGACATGTAGAATAAATGGACAAGGTGTGCTAGCATAGACGACATGTAGAATAAATGGACAAGGTGTGCTAGCATAGACGACATGTAGAATAAATGGACAAGGTGTGCTAGCATAGACGACATGTAGAATAAATGGACAAGGTGTGCTAGCATAGACGACATGTAGAATAAATGGACAAGGTGTGCTAGCATAGACGACATGTAGAATAAATGGACAAGGTGTGCTAGCATAGACGACATGTAGAATAAATGGACAAGGGGTGCTAGCATAGACGACATGTAGAATAAATGGACAAGGTGTGCTAGCATAGACGACATGTAGAATAAATGGACAAGGTGTGCTAGCATAGACGACATGTAGAATAAATGGACAAGGTGTGCTAGCATAGACGACATGTAGAATAAATGGACAAGGTGTGCTAGCATAGACGACATGTAGAATAAATGGCCAAGGTGTGCTAGCATAGACGACATGTAGAATAAATGGCCAAGGTGTGCTAGCATAGACGACATGTAGAATAAATGGACAAGGTGTGCTAGCATAGACGACATGTAGAATAAATGGACAAGGTGTGCTAGCATAGACGACATGTAGAATAAATGGACAAGGTGTGCTAGCATAGACGACATGTAGAATAAATGGACAAGGTGTGCTAGCATAGACGACATGCAGAATAAATGGACAAGGTGTGCTAGCATAGACGACATGCAGAATAAATGGACAAGGTGTGCTAGCATAGACGACATGCAGAATAAATGGACAAGGTGTGCTAGCATAGACGACATGCAGAATAAATGGACAAGGTGTGCTAGCATAGACGACATGCAGAATAAATGGACAAGGTGTGCTAGCATAGACGACATGCAGAATAAATGGACAAGGTGTGCTAGCATAGACGACATGCAGAATAAATGGACAAGGTGTGCTAGCATAGACGACACGCAGAATAAATGGACAAGGTGTGCTAGCATAGACGACACGCAGAATAAATGGCCAAGGTGTGCTAGCATAGACGACATGTAGAATAAATGGCCAAGGTGTGCTAGCATAGACGACATGTAGAATAAATGGACAAGGTGTGCTAGCATAGACGACATGTAGAATAAATGGACAAGGTGTGCTAGCATAGACGACATGTAGAATAAATGGACAAGGTGTGCTAGCATAGACGACATGTAGAATAAATGGACAAGGTGTGCTAGCATAGACGACATGTAGAATAAATGGACAAGGTGTGCTAGCATAGACGACATGTAGAATAAATGGACAAGGTGTGCTAGCATAGACGACATGTAGAATAAATGGACAAGGTGTGCTAGCATAGACGACATGAAGAATAAATGGCCAAGGTGTGCTAGCATAGACGACATGTAGAATAAATGGACAAGGTGTGCTAGCATAGACGACATGTAGAATAAATGGACAAGGTGTGCTAGCATAGACGACATGTGGAATAAATGGACAAGGTGTGCTAGCATAGACGACATGTAGAATAAATGGACAAGGTGTGCTAGCATAGACGACATGTAGAATAAATGGCCAAGGTGTGCTAGCATAGACGACATGTAGAATAAATGGCCAAGGTGTGCTAGCATAGACGACATGTAGAATAAATGGACAAGGTGTGCTAGCATAGACGACATGTAGAATAAATGGACAAGGTGTGCTAGCATAGACGACATGTAGAATAAATGGCCAAGGTGTGCTAGCATAGACGACATGTAGAATAAATGGCCAAGGTGTGCTAGCATAGACGACATGTAGAATAAATGGACAAGGTGTGCTAGCATAGACGACATGTAGAATAAATGGACAAGGTGTGCTAGCATAGACGACATGTAGAATAAATGGACAAGGTGTGCTAGCATAGACGACATGTAGAATAAATGGCCAAGGTGTGCTAGCATAGACGACATGTAGAATAAATGGCCAAGGTGTGCTAGCATAGACGACATGTAGAATAAATGGCCAAGGTGTGCTAGCATAGACGACATGTAGAATAAATGGCCAAGGTGTGCTAGCATAGACGACATGTAGAATAAATGGCCAAGGTGTGCTAGCATAGACGACATGTAGAATAAATGGCCAAGGTGTGCTAGCATAGACGACATATAGAATAAATGGACAAAAAAATTCTAGGAACTCCCTCCTCCACCCTACCCCCCCCACCCCCACCGTCATGAAGATAATTGAACTGATGAATGAGACACAGAAAGAAAAAGAATTCAATCCACGCCAAGGGGAGGTGATAAAAGATAAATGACTCATGGGCAGACAACACCACATGAAGTGATTGCGTCAAAGATGATACGATCAAAGAAAGCTTCCTCAAGTTTGAGCTGGTTCGGTGAACGTGCGGTCAGAAGTCAGATATGTAATATAGGTGGCTCGGTGAACGTGCGGTCAGAAGTCAGATATGCCAGAGGTTTTCAACCTTTTTTATGCTGCGGACCCCTCAGACATTCCAAGCTCGGGTGGCGGACCCCCATAGCCGAAGGCGCCCTGGCCTCAACTTTTCGTACCTCAGGTTGGACCAGAATATGTCTTAAGTTTGCGCATGTAATCTACTTAACTTTTGCTAAACGCTAGGCCTAGCCTAAGTTACAGGAAAACATGTAAAAAAATAGAGGTTGGTCAGCATTGGTCCCCTTTGTGGTGAAGTCGAATGGTGTATATTCTGGATTATACTTGCGCCGTATTCTTTTTTGTTCGTCTTTGGCTGCTTGATCATCAGAATCTTCCAGGTTCTGGTCAGTATTCCTCTTCACCAATTTCTCCATGCTACTAGCCTTCGACAGTTTACTTATACAAATATTGATACACAAATGACCAACAACAATTTAGTCCCGTTGACTCAGATCTCACAGGGAAAAAAAATTAGAGACAAAGTTTCAGAGTAGGGAGGGTTAGATGAGGTAATTATCTGTGAAAATATTTCACATTCTGATGACGAAAACTCACATCTTAAAATTAAATCGACTACTATGATAAAACAAATACAAATCTTATCAAATATTTTGAATTGTTTATCAACATTTTAAAAAGTATTTGTCACATAAGCAAGTCACATGACAACAGAACAACAGAATAGGTTCACCGCTAGAATTTCGACCGTTTCATCGATACGTTAGCGAGACCCTATTATCGTTCTGGCCTATTTTCATATTAAAAATTTATGAAAAATCTACTTCCAACCAAAACAATCTGCGGGTGTCATTTAAAATTATCATGCGAGTGTATACCAGCAGTTTGATATCCAAAACTTTTGTCTAAGATTATTTCTAGGTCAATCTAGGCTTAGATTTAGATCTAGGCTCAGTAAGTAAGAAATATTGCCAAGATGACATGACTTAAAAACTCACTGCACAAGTACATGTAGTATGCAGTCTAGTTTAGACTTCAGACGAAAATATAAGGAAATACCAGCGAAGTTTTCAATTCTACACATTGTGCCTGAAACATTGGCATAGCTAGTATTTTTTGTTTAGCTAAAAGCTAACCAATCAACCAAACTAAGTAATATTTTATACAAGAAAAATCACTACTTTCCTTGACTCGCCCACGGACCCCTTTGAAACTCACCACGGACCTCCAGGGGTCCGCGGACCACAGGTTGAAAACCTCTGCCTTATAATATATCTGTCTTTTTCTAAAGGGCCCATAATTTTCCTCTGTGCCCGAGGTCTTAAATGACATAAGTCCGCCCCTGAATATGACACTTGAATAACAACAACAACAACAACATGTCCGTACTTCAATGTTTGGTAGCGACTGCCCTGTGAAAAACAAAATTCGTTAAAGGTTAAAGGGAAAGAAGTCATCAGGGAATGTACTGTATGACGGCCCCTTGTGAAATTATTTATTGTTTCTGTATTTGTTACGATGCATCTCTGTATGTATCCTTGTATACGTCTATTTATGTATCTTTGTATTTATCTCTATATGTATCTTTGTATAGTCTCTGTTTGTATCTTTGTATTTATCTCTAAATGTATCTTTGTATTTATCTATGTATGTATCCCTGTATACTGATATGCAATATAGGTGGCTCGGTGAACGTGCGGTCAGAAGTCAGATATGTAATACAGGTGGCTCGGTGAACGTGCGGTCAGATATTTAATAAACCGTCTTCGATTCCCTAACCAGCAGGGCCTTAAGGGTTAGCGTTTAAGACGACCACCTGAAGCCTCACATCTCAGCAGGGCCAGCGCTCTTGTAATATATGGAGGCTACAGCTACGGCTCTAAGCCCCCCCCCCCATTTACAGCAGTTTACAAATGATCGTGTGGTTTATTTCCAATTTACACCAGCAACATCGTATTGTAAAGTACAATTCAGTCTATCAAAAGTCTTGAAGACATATTTACTGTGCTTGAATAACACGTTTGTTTAACATTAGCACGTTCTATGTTAGCACCCCTTCCCTCCCATTTTCAAGACGATCACGATGATGTCACTGCAATGACGTCAGTACTCACCTTCGTACAACGTCTTCTTACGTCCGTAAGTGAAGGGCCGGCGCTCCGACCTGTTCAGCAGGCTGTCTATGTCGATGCCGGCGAATCGGTCGTCCACGTCTTCAGCCATGGCGGTCATGGTGACGTCACTCACTAGAGGGAGATTTGTTTTTTTTTTCTTCTTCTCCTTCAGAGACACGCTCCCTTTATTGAGGTCAATACCAGTGTAAAACGAGACGCCCGTCTGACTGAGGGTTGGGGGAGAGGGAGGATGTCTACATGGAAGAGTTGTTGGCCTGGTGTGTTCGTTGCAGGCTCTCAGCCCAGTTGGTACACCATCGCCCGTGGATTAGTGCAACCAGGCTACAGCCATTTGTAAACAGCGATCATCCATTGGATGGATTTTACTAAATGAATCAATGATTCACTCTCATTCTCAAAGAGTTATAAGATAACAAAATATAAGAGACCAATGTTATGTAATCTGAGTCTAAGCTGTGATCCTGAAGTTGTCAGACAGTAGAGGCGACTAGTGGAGTCTGCCACTAAAATATTCCGAACTGCCTCGACTAACCGGAATCCAACTTTTTTTTTAAGAAATGGTTGACTTGATTTATAACTAGAGTGAACTCCTTCTTGACATCTCTGTATTACAGTTTCCGATTTGATTCACCTGGAATGAAAAAAAAAATGTTTACCGTTAAAATAAATATTGTATTTAGTAAAACACAATTGATATGCTATTTATAAATTGATGTGCTTTTTATACAATTGATATGGTATTTATACAATTGATATGCTATTTATACAATTGATATGTTATTTATACAGAGTTGGTAATTGATAGATTTCTTAAGCTTGAAACTAACATAGATTAAGTGTTTATGTTTGTTTCCAAATATTAGATAGATGTACAGATAGGTAGATAGATTGCTAGATGGACAAATGTTATAGATATATCGATAGACAGATAGATCGGTAGATAGAAAGATTATAAGATATATAGATTGGAAGATAGATTTTTAGAGCATTTATTTTTGTATCCGTCTCTATTTGCACATATTACCGAGTTATATATTCTATGGGATACAGATGTACTTATGTAGATGTGGAATGACTTTACTCCTTGACGCTAATTTACGTTTAATGAGCACGTGGGTTAAATGGCAAATAGCTTCATCTATAACGCTCAAATAGTTTCGACTAATTAATAATTTTTATTTTTGTGTGTAGTTATAAGTACAGAGAATGCAAGAAAATACATGGAGGGGGTGTTGTTGCCAAACAGCCTGCCATAATATTAAACAGTTATGCTGCCTGCAGAAGTTTGCTAGGTTTTTAACTGTGTGACTAGATGCCAGTAGCAATCTGTGTATGTGTGTGTATGTGTTTATGTTTGCGCGCAAGTGTGCATGTGTGTGTGTGTGTTTACACTGTTTATTTATCAGAGAAACGCATGGTTGCAATGGCAGGCATCCAAGAGATTATTATTCTGTACAGTTTTACATCTAGGCTAAGCTGAACTAGAAACAAAAATATTTTAAAAGAAAATAAATTCATCACAGTGTCAAATAAAAAAGGAATTTTTATTTATGACTATAATTTTCTACTTTCAAGAGAAATAAACAATAAATGTTTAACAATTTATGGATTTGTTGATATGGTTTTATTTATGTTATTGATTGAAATTACCTTAATTTATTTATTTGTTTACACAGTTGCTGTTGATGTTCTTGTTTATAAAGTATCAGAAGTAAAAAAATCAGTAAGTAAATAATATATCCGCATACCCGATTATATATACATTTTCGTGCGATTAAGCACTCTGCTCTCAACCGCAGTGTTCGGAGTTGGATCTTCGCTGAGAATCAAAGGAATTTTTTCTGACCATGTTCTTAGATTCCCTCTATGTCTAAGTGCCTGTTTGGTCAATGCACTCTCGGCTATGGTGGGGATGAGCTGTAAAAACCTTCCCAAAATGGTTTACAGGATCTAAAGGGATGAGCTGTAAAAACCTTCCCAAAATGGTTTACAGGATCTAACATAAACATTTCATCTTAGCAGGGACTTCAATGATCTACCAGCCGCATAAAAGCTTATGACGAGCAATGGTAAGAAAGGCCAGTGTAACTGCTACGATAGTGAAAACATTAACTGCGCTTATTTAATTAACATGATTAAATGAATGTATGAATATAATTCACAATGGACACTACAAACCTAAAATTTATCCCATTCAGGTGGCAGTTTTTTCGGGGGACGGATGGTCGTGCGTTAAAGAGGTCGACTATCGACCTAAAGGTCCCTGGTTCAATCTCCGGTAAAGACAAATGTATATTTCAGGCAAAGTTACAAGTCACCGCTATATCTCCTGTGATGGCCCCCATGGTTATTGCACTAACGACTATGGTTGGGATGGGAAAAGGGCACTGTAAAACCATCTCATGATGTATAGCACCTAAGAGGATCCATTTCAACCTTACCTACACCAAACGTTCAATCTATTCCATTAAAAATGTTCTTTATTTTACTCTTTATGACCACATAAAGTGAAGTTAAGCCAGGCCCCGACTAGTGGGGAACCTCACAAAATAAAACTTTAGACATTTTTCATGTCTGTCTTGAGGACATCTTTATAGCTTTAAAAAGATTCTCAGACAACACACTTCCAGTGATACTTCTCAGACGACATACTTCCAGTGATACTTCTCAGACAACACACTTCCAGTGATACTTCTCAGACGACACACTTCCAGTGATACTTCTCAGGCAACACACTTCCAGTGATACTTGTCAGACAACACACTTCCAGTGATACTTCTCATACAGCTTGCCCCCCAGTGATACTTCATTGACAATAAACCCCCAGTTACACTTTACAGGCGACACAAACACCCAGTGATACTTCTCAGACAACACACTTCCAGTGATACTTCTCAGACGACATACTTCCATTGATACTTCTCAGACAACACACTTCCAGTGATACTTCTCAGACAACACACGCCAGTGATACTTCTCAGACGACATACTTCCAGTGATACTTCTCAGACAACACACTTCCAGTGATACTTCTCAGACAACACACTTCCTGTGATACTTCTTTGACAATATACCCCCAGTTACACTTTCCAGACGATACAACCCCAGTGATACTTCTCAGACAACACACTTCCAGTGATACTTCTCAGACGACATACTTCCAGTGATACTTCTCAGACAACACACTTCCAGTGATACTTCTCAGACAACACACTTCCTGTGATACTTCTCAGACAACACACTTCCAGTGATACTTCTCAGACAACACACTTCCAGTGATACTTCTCAGACAACACACTTCCAGTGATACTTCTCAGACGACATACTTCCAGTGATACTTCTCAGACAACACACTTCCAGTGATACTTCTCAGACAACACATTTCCAGTGATACTTCTCAGACGACATACTTCCAGTGATACTTCTCATACAACACACTTCCAGTGATACTTCTCAGACAACACACTTCCAGTGATACTTCTCAGACGACATACTTCCAGTGATACTTCTCAGACAACACACTTCCAGTGATACTTCTCAGACGACATACTTCCAGTGATACTTCTCAGACAACACACTTCCAGTGATACTTCTCAGACAACACACCCCAGTGATACTTCTCAGACAACACACTTCCAGTGATACTTCTCAGACGACATACTTCCAGTGATACTTCTCAGACAACACACTTCCAGTGATACTTCTCAGACAACACACTTCCAGTGATACTTCTCAGACAACACACCCCAGTGATACTTCTCAGACGACATACTTCCAGTGATACTTCTCAGACGACACACTTCCAGTGATACTTCTCAGACAACACACTTCCTGTGATACTTCTTTGACAATATACCCCCAGTTACACTTTCCAGACGACACAACCCCAGTGATACTTCTCAGACAACACACTTCCAGTGATACTTCTCAGACGACATACTTCCAGTGATACTTCTCAGACAACACACTTCCAGTGATACTTCTCAGACAACACACTTCCAGTGATACTTCTCAGACAACACACTTCCAGTGATACTTCTCAGACGACATACTTCCAGTGATACTTCTCAGACAACACACTTCCAGTGATACTTCTCAGACAACACACTTCCAGTGATACTTCTCAGACGACACACTTCCAGTGATACTTCTCAGACAACACACTTCCAGTGATACTTCTCAGACAACACACTTCCAGTGATACTTCTCAGACAACACACTTCCAGTGATACTTCTCAGACAACACACTTCCAGTGATACTTCTCAGACGACATACTTCCAGTGATACTTCTCAGACAACACACTTCCAGTGATACTTCTCAGACAACACACTTCCAGTGATACTTCTCAGACGACATACTTCCAGTGATACTTCTCAGACAACACACTTCCAGTGATACTTCTCAGACAACACACTTCCAGTGATACTTCTCAGACGACATACTTCCAGTGATACTTCTCAGACAACACACTTCCAGTGATACTTCTCAGACGACATACTTCCAGTGATACTTCTCAGACAACACACTTCCAGTGATACTTCTCAGACAACACACTTCCAGTGATACTTCTCAGACAACACACTTCCAGTGATACTTCTCAGACGACATACTTCCAGTGATACTTCTCAGACAACACACTTCCAGTGATACTTCTCAGACAACACACTTCCAGTGATACTTCTCAGACAACACACTTCCAGTGATACTTCTCTGACGACATACTTCCAGTGATACTTCTCAGACGACATACTTCCAGTGATACTTCTCAGACAACACACTTCCAGTGATACTTCTCAGACAACACACTTCCAGTGATACTTCTCAGACAACACACTTCCAGTGATACTTCTCAGACAACACACTTCCAGTGATACTTCTCAGACGACATACTTCCAGTGATACTTCTCAGACAACACACTTCCAGTGATACTTCTCAGACAACACACTTCCAGTGATACTTCTCAGACAACACACTTCCAGTGATACTTCTCAGACAACACACTTCCAGTGATACTTCTCAGACAACACACTTCCAGTGATACTTCTCAGACAACACACTTCCAGTGATACTTCTCAGACAACACACTTCCAGTGATACTTCTCAGACGACATACTTCCAGTGATACTTCTCAGACAACACACTTCCAGTGATACTTCTCAGACGACATACTTCCAGTGATACTTCTCAGACAACACACTTCCAGTGATACTTCTCAGACAACACACTTCCAGTGATACTTCTCTGACGACATACTTCCAGTGATACTTCTCAGATGACATACTTCCAGTGATACTTCTCAGACAACACACTTCCAGTGATACTTCTCAGACAACACACTTCCAGTGATACTTCTCAGACAACACACTTCCAGTGATACTTCTCAGACAACACACTTCCAGTGATACTTCTCAGACGACATACTTCCAGTGATACTTCTCAGACAACACACTTCCAGTGATACTTCTCAGACAACACACTTCCAGTGATACTTCTCAGACGACATACTTCCAGTGATACTTCTCAGACAACACACTTCCAGTGATACTTCTCAGACGACATACTTCCAGTGATACTTCTCAGACAACACACTTCCAGTGATACTTCTCAGACAACACACTTCCAGTGATACTTCTCAGACAACACACTTCCAGTGATACTTCTCAGACAACACACTTCCAGTGATACTTCTCAGACAACACACTTCCAGTGATACTTCTCAGACGACATACTTCCAGTGATACTTCTCAGACAACACACTTCCAGTGATACTTCTCAGACAACATACTTCCAGTGATACTTCTCAGACAACACACACCCAGCGATACTTCCCAGACAACACACTTCCAGTGATACTTCTCAGACGACATACTTCCAGTGATACTTCTCAGACAACACACTTCCTGTGATACTTCTTTGACAATATACCCCCAGTTACACTTTCCAGACGACACAACCCCAGTGATACTTCTCAGACAACACACTTCCAGTGATACTTCTCAGACGACATTCTTCCAGTGATACTTCTCAGACAACACACTTCCAGTGATACTTCTCAGACAACACACTTCCAGTGATACTTCTCAGACAACACACTTCCAGTGATACTTCTCAGACAACATACTTCCAGTGATACTTCTCAGACAACACACTTCCAGTGATACTTCTCAGACAACACACTTCCAGTGATACTTCTCAGACAACACACTTCCAGTGATACTTCTCAGACAACACACTTCCAGTGATACTTCTCAGACGACATACTTCCAGTGATACTTCTCAGACAACACACTTCCAGTGATACTTCTCAGACAACACACTTCCAGTGATACTTCTCAGACAACACACTTCCAGTGATACTTCTCAGACAACACACTTCCAGTGATACTTCTCAGACAACACACTTCCAGTGATACTTCTCAGACAACACACTTCCAGTGATACTTCTCAGACGACATACTTCCAGTGATACTTCTCAGACAACACACTTCCAGTGATACTTCTCAGACAACACACTTCCAGTGATACTTCTCAGACAACATACTTCCAGTGATACTTCTCAGACAACACACTTCCAGTGATACTTCTCAGACAACACACTTCCAGTGATACTTCTCAGACAACACACTTCCAGTGATACTTCTCAGACAACACACTTCCAGTGATACTTCTCAGACAACACACTTCCAGTGATACTTTTCAGACGACATACTTCCAGTGATACTTCTCAGACAACACACTTCCAGTGATACTTCTCAGACAACACACCCCAGTGATACTTCTCAGACAACACACTTCCAGTGATACTTCTCAGACGACATACTTCCAGTGATACTTCTCAGACAACACACTTCCAGTGATACTTCTCAGACAACACACATCCAGTGATACTTCTCAGACGACATACTTCCAGTGATACTTCTCAGACAACACACTTCCGGTGATACTTCTCAGACAACACACTTCCAGTGATACTTCTCAGACGACATACTTCCAGTGATACTTCTCAGACAACACACTTCCAGTGATACTTCTCAGACAACACACTTCCAGTGATACTTCTCAGACAACACACCCCAGCGATACTTCTCAGACAACACACTTCCAGTGATACTTCTCAGACGACATACTTCCAGCGATACTTCTCAGACGACATACTTCCAGTGATACTTCTCAGACAACACACTTCCAGCGATACTTCTCAGACAACACACTTCCAGTGATACTTCTCAGACGACATACTTCCAGTGATACTTCTCAGACAACACACTTCCAGTGATACTT
>JAGDYQ010000184.1:766662-786783 GCA_021962125.1 Bulinus truncatus | reverse complement strand
AAACACAAAGTTTAAACTGATGAAAAGAATGTTTATAAAACTAAAAAAATCATCCCAGAGGTAAACATTAAAACTGGGAACAGATCTGTTTAATAGTAATACACTTTTAAAACTAACTTGGACCATTTAATAAAAAAAAATTAATTACAATACACACACACACACACACATACACACACACACACACACACACACACATATATATGTATATATGAATATTTATACATTCCATCTATTTTGCAGTTATCAGCTGCCCACTGAGTTGACCATAGACACTGCCCAGTTTTGTAGCAACAATTGACAATATTATTTAAAAACGTTGAATGCAAATGAAATAAAATAAAAATAAAGTAAAATCGTCCAATTTCGCCCCTTGCCGATAAATTGTAATGAAACTTACTTATATTTTCGGTAACTTCACCAGGGGAGCTCACCCCTCCTCCGCCACAGTTGGGGGTGGTATCTTAAATAATGAGCCAACGAATTAATCATTTATAAATCTATCATATCTTAAAAAAAGCTGTCTCCAAATAATAAACTAAGTGAACGTCCAGCAGTGGTTTATGTAACAAAAACGAACATCTACTGTTAACAAGGAATGTATTCGTTGCTAATTTCACCGGAGGGGGCCACCCTATAGACGTCACTATGTGGGCGTCTTGACGTGGAGTCACTATGCGGGCGTCTTGACGTGGAGTCACTATGTGGGCGTCTTGACGTGGAGTCACTATGTGGGCGTCTTGACGCGGAGTCACTATGTGGGCGTCTTGACGCGGAGTTACTATGTGGGCGTCTTGACGCGGAGTCACTATGTGGGCGTCTTGACGTGGAGTCACTATGTGGGCGTCACTGGGCGACTAGGTGCACGACATTGATGCGTCCGTCATCGAGCATCCGGGCCACTTCCAAAACGTGGGTCAACTGACTTCCAGCCAGCTGTAGTACAGACGACACTTCCCGCCAGTGTTTGTCTTTCTGGAACATGACACAGATGAATAGATGACTGCATATCTATCAATCTGTCAGTTTGCATGTCTGCCTGCCTGTCTACCTGTTTGTCTCATTCTTTCGTTATGTCTGTCTGTCTGACTCTGTCTGACATCTCTATCTATCTATCTATCTATCTATCTATCTATCTATCTATCTATCTATCTATCTATCTATCTATCTATCTATCTATCTATCTATCTATCTATCTATCTATCTATCTATCTATCTATCTATCTATCTATCTATCTATCTATCTATCTATCTATCTATCTATCTATCTATCTGCCTGTCTGTCTGTTTGGCTCTCTGCCTGTCTGTCTGTCTTACTCTCTATCTATCAGCCTGTCAGTCTGTCCATCCAACCTCTCTCTTCCGGTCTGCACGCTGTAGGCCATGAGTTGGTAGCCCAGTGAGCTCACTGTGCTTTGTAATCCCTTAGTGCACCCGTAGCTATTCACGCCACGCTCGGCCTCAGTGAATATTTACACAATACTGCCCCCACTAGTGTTTTATTGGTGTCTCCATGGCAATTGTGGGGGATGAAGGAAGGACAACACTAACACCGCCCCAAATTATTGTTGTTGTTGTTGTTGTTTTTTGTGAGAGAAAAACATCTCATCCTTACTGGGTGTTCACAAAAAAGAAGCCACAGGGAACGGTTGGCCGAGAAGTATAAATCGCGCGACTTTCGACGTGAGGGTCTCAGGTTCAGTCTCCATTGAGAACAAGGGAACAGTTCTGGCCATTATTTGTCTGTTTATACAGTGGATTCCGCTTAATTGGGACACCGCAATTGGGACTACCGCTAATTTGGGACAAATCTCAAAGAAACCAAACCAGAAGCCTCGGTCCCGATGTGTCCTAATTAAGCAGAATCGGCTGTATAGGATCTAATAGATTTATATCTCACATCATTTCTGATACTTTATCAAGTGGGCAGACGAAGGCTATGGTTGGCATGTTCCAGAAAGGGCCCGCATTATGAAAAAAAAAGCCGAAAAGGCTGGTTACAATTTCACGGACAGATTATTCGGTATACCTATTTCCCTTCAAACACAACGCACCCATTACCTCTCTGAAACAGTTGATGGGTCACTACCTATGTATGTGTAGTAGACACACAGCTCTATTTTACTATATAATGCGTTACATTACTAAACGATGCAAAGTAAAAAAAAAGGGTGGTGGGGGGAGTCCTAATTTACGTTTTCATTGCACCCTTACTGTATTTCTTCATTTAGTTTTTTTTATTTGCTACCAGATGGGTCGCTTAGACATAGTTTTCATGGTGGGTCGCGAAAGCCAAACGGTTGTTCTAGTGGGGTAGCGAAAGCAAAACAGTTGTTCTAGTGGGGTAGCTTGAAAGCAAAACAGTTTGTTCTAGTGGGGTAGTGAAAGCAAAACAGTTGTTCTAGAGGGGGTAGCGAAAGCAAAACAGTTGTTATAGTGGGGTAGCGAAAGCAAAACAGTTGTTATAGTGGGGTAGCGAAAGCAAAACAGTTGGTCTAGTGGGGTAGCGAAAGCAAAACAGTTGTTATAGTGGGGTAGCGAAAGCAAAACAGCTGTTCTAGTGGGATAGCGAATAGCGTAAAGTGAGAACCACTGAACTAAAGATACAAAAACACATTGACACTGGTACGGGCTCACAGCGGTGTCTTATTGTCCAGCTTCATCCTTGCTGTGGTAGTGATAGCTCCAGACCTCCGCCTCCACCCACGCGTTGTCCGTGTTGTTGCTGTCGTCCATGTAGCCCCGGTGGACCAGGCTGCTGGCCAGACTGGACGTGGCCGGAGATGGTGCGGCCCAGGATGCCGGACAGCAGGTCGCTCAGGTCAAACTGACGAAAGAACTCAAGGAAAACACAACAACGCGGTGCTGGTCAGTAGCGTAGGGATGGTACTGCGGGATATGCGGCCGCACGGGAGGGCGCCGAACAAGGAAGGGGCGCCGAAAGAGCGCTGTATAAAGTTTTTGCACTTTTCTGATTGGGAGGAGGGCGCCAGTAAATCTATAATTCTCACACGGCACCACAAAATTCCAGCTTACGGCTCTGGTGTTGAGATGCACATACCCAGCCATTGGACGGACACTATCTCTCAATGCTCTAACGCACTGCAATGCATTCATTTGGCAATCATTATACAGGCAGTCTCTCTATTGTCTGTTAGATTTAAGTACGTATCTGTAACACCCATAGCTTTACTACTAACAAACGATCCACATTGTAGTAATGACCTACGTTATATGAATAGAAATAAATGTATATATATTGATTATATTATCGTATATATTAGTGGCTCTCAAGGTCAGGGTCGCATAGCACTTGTGGGTTGCGGACCAATTTCAGGTGAGTCTAATCACTGTAATGCAGGGTACCCAAGAAGGGGAGCGGAAGTAGTGGGTGGGGTGCGCTAAATGAAAATCCAGATGCGAATATTAAGAAATGGACTGACCATAATGTAGCGAGTATGTACTCGAAATCACACGACAATGGGAGGGGGGAGAGAAACAAAGAAAGAGAAAGAGAAAGAGAGAGAGAGAGAGAGAGAGAGAGAGAGAGACAGAGAGAGAGAGAGAGAGAGAGACCCACCCCCGACTAAACTTATTGAGGGATAAATGACTATGATGATTTCATTTTTGAAATCAAAATTTGAAAATTGGGCAAAAAATCCAAATGTATTGAAAGATACAAGTGACTATGAAACTATTTCAGTGGTGCCCTTAAGCACGGGGCTTAACCTACAGAAAGATTCAGGAAATGATTTAATATCTAGGAACCAATTTAGACTATCTTTGGCTCTTGAAGAACATTGGAGAGGGAGGAGATTTAGACATGTCCGTCTTTCGATTTTGACCTACTTATTGACTTTAATTCAATGTTTCTGCTTAAATAAAGCATAAATCTATACGCACTTTATAGAGATTTAAGAGACAAATATGTAATATGCTTCATGTCATTCCTGTGTCATGTACGAAACTAAAAAAGCATTATCTATGCTGATTTATAAGATTATCTACAGACCTCCACATTCAATTAACTTATGATATTGTTTCCCCAACCTTTTTTTTAAGCTATGTCCCCCCTTCACACACACATTATCCCGCGTGGATCGGGGGGAGGGGGGATGAAAACACTGTCTCGTATAAAGACCTCAAGAGACTCACTGACCTGTATCATGTCATCCTGGTCAAGCTGTGTTGTACTGGGCACATCTTTCTCCCCAATTACGTCCCTCATAAGCGCCTCGCAGATCGACGTTGTACTTGCTGTTTACCACTGATGAAACCCTGAGACCACAGAGTGACCGAGAGAGTGAACAACAGAGAAACAAGCACCATTAACACCGGCGGCGGAACTGAAGTATTTTAAGGGGGGCAGAGCCAAAATTCAGAGGGGGGGGTTCAACTAAATATGACCAAAAGTAAAAATTTTACCCCTTATTCTATTATAGAATTTCAGTGATTTCTGCAGCAAGTATTTAATCGATATTATTAAAAAATAATATATTAAAAAAAATAAAAAGGAACATTGAGCACTTCTGTCGTCAACTGATTCGTAATGTCAGTTTGTTTACAAATTTAATAGTGAAATTAGATCAGAAAATTGCTGATAATTATCTTGAATGATGATGAACATGAAACTGAAACTGGAAATGGGAAACTCAATAAACAAAAAGTAATTTATGAAAAGATAATAAATAATTGTATTTTCTTTAAAAATTACATTTGCCGTCATTCGGTAGATGGCAATACTTCTCTATACTTATAAGACGCATTTGCTGTCTGTCTGTTCCCTTAAAGCTCAAGATCCAGACAACCAAATAACGTGAAATTTGATACACGTACACAAAATTACATGGGAAAGGTTCTTAAACAGGTTTCGTTCCATCTCAAAGGGTACTTTAATTATAATTAATTATTTTGGATATCAAAGACATGAACATTGGCAAGTTTTTACCCCGATTTCAGGTTTTACGAGCTTCTCTCCCACATAGTTAACTTACTATAAACCATGATAGGTACAGGAACCAAATATCCCAGTACTTACTACATTATTACATTCCATTCCTTCATCCATAGGAATTGTCATCTTTTGCTACAGTCATGTCAAAGAGAGAGAGAGAGAGAGGGAGGAGGGAGGGAAAGAGGGAGGGAGAGAGAGATGGAGGGAGGGAGAGAGATGGGGAGGAGGGAGGGAAAGAGGGAAGGAGGGAGAGAGGGGAGGGGAGGGAGGGAAAGAGAGGGGAGAGAGGGAGGGAGAGAGAAAGAGAGGGAGGGGGGATAGAGAGTGGGAGGGAGGGAAAGAGCGAGGGAGGGGGAAAGAGAGAGAAGGAGAGAGAGAGAGAGAGAAAAACTGCCAAAATTGTTGTGTATCACATTGCTTTAAGATAAATGTACCCTTTTATTGCATGCAAATAAACCCTTTTTACGTGTCTTATTTTAGATCTTAATTAAACGTCAAATTACGCTTCTTAAATAAACAGAACTTATTTTAAACCCGGGCAAAGCCGGGTACTTGCAACTAGTTTTAAAATATGCTCTCAATAATGTGATTACTGCAAAATGTAAATTAATTATAATTTCTTTAAAATATTACATTTAAGAAATAAATCAAATGAATTATGGAAATGAAAATGATACATATAAACTAAAATGAATTAGAAAGTTAAAAAAGTTAAACAAAGTTAAAATTTTAGGGGTGGGACAGACTAGAAATTCAAGGGGGGCGCCGCCACCCCTTAAAAGTTTTAGAGGAGCCGCTGCCCCCCTGCCCTCTGCTCCGCCGCTAGTGCTCCAGAGTTTCTTTGCTTCACTTTCCTTAAGATCCCAAAGAACTATTTAAAATATTTTATTATTATTAAATGTTTATCTTAAAATTTTTAAACATATAGAAATCTAAACACAAATTTATATAGCGACTAAGTAAGACACAAGACTTACTCCAGGTAAAGAGTCACACTACTTACTCCAGGTAAAGAGTAACATGATTTACTCCGGTTAAAGAGTAACATGACTTACTCCAGGTAAAGAGTCTCAACACTTACTCCAGGTAAAGAGTCACACTACTTACTCCAGGTAAAGAGTAACATGACTTACTCCAGTTAAAGAGTCACACTACTTACTCCAGGTAAAGAGTAACATGACTTACCCCAGGCAAGGAGTCCTCATTCAGGAACTCGTTGTGTACCACCAGTATCTCCATGACTTTTTTTCCGTTGACCAGCTTCAGAGTCTGAGAGGCGTCATAGGCGTTGGTCACATACTTCCACCTGGACACAATGGCGTAGATCATGTGATTGGGCCCCCACCTCCACAGGTTTCCCCTACCTCGCAGCCCCGTTCGCCCCATGGGGTTTCTGAGTGCACGGGGGAAAAAAAAGAGACTTTTAGTTAAAGAACGTTGACATTTATAACAGTGTACATTAACGTCAGACATCACTTAGAAATGTG
The DNA here is from genome assembly GCA_021962125.1 of Bulinus truncatus. Classification (NCBI taxonomy): domain Eukaryota; kingdom Metazoa; phylum Mollusca; class Gastropoda; family Planorbidae; genus Bulinus; species Bulinus truncatus. The sequence goes on along the minus strand of JAGDYQ010000184.1, from coordinate 780,342 downwards.
TATCACTACCACAATATTACCACAGTAACAGCAGCACCATATTCAGATACGATACTTTAAAACAGCCACAGATCTATAGATATACACATTTATTCTAATGTCTCAATACTCTAGTTTTATATAAAAAAAAGGTAAAAACACATGTCAGAATCTCTTTAAATATCAATCCGACCTTATGACAGATAATGAAGGCTGATGACACATAATGACGGATAATGACACGTAATGACACAATGACACATGATTCGGATAATGACATATAAGGATTTGTAATAACACAAAATGACATATGATGACACATAATGACACATAATAACATATTTGACCGATGAGGACTCTGCTTTGAACAAGTGTTAGTATGCGCACCTCGGCACACCGCTGGAGTCCAGCAAGTACTGGACCTGCTGGTCATCTTTAGTTATCCAGCAGGTTCTGTCCGCTGTGTACTTGTCGCCCGAGTTCGTGACGGCCTCCACCTCCGCGTTGAACTCAGGGGCGAACCCCGGTGCCTCTGCCCCGTCCTCCACAGCCAACTTGTCCCACTCCTCTCTTTGTTTCATCAGTCTGTGGAAAGGAGTGGATAAGAGGAAGGTGGATGAAGGGAGTGGATAAGAGGAAGGTGGATGAAGGGAGTGGATAAGAGGAAGGTGGATGAAGGGAGTGGATAAGAGGAAGGTGGATGAAGGAAGTGGATAAGAGGAAGGTGGATGAAGGGAGTGGATAAGAGGAAGGTGGATGAAGGGAGTGGATGAGAGGAAGGTGGATGAAGGGAGTGGATAAGAGGAAGGTGGATGAAGGGAGTGGATGAGAGGAAGGTGGATGAAGGGAGTGGATAAGAGGAAGGTGGATGAAGGGAGTGGATAAGAGGAAGGTGGATGAAGGGAGTGGATAAGAGGACGGTGGATGAAGGGAGTGGATAGGGAGGAATGTGGATGAAGGGGAGTGGATGAGAGGAAGAGTGGATGAAGGGGGAGTGGATAAGAGGAAGGTGGATGAAGGGAGTGGATGAGAGGAAGGTGGATGAAGGGAGTGGATGAGAGGAAGGTGGATGAAAGGAGTGGATAAGAGGAAGGTGGATGAAGGGAGTGGATGAGAGGAGTGGATAAGAGGAAGGTGGATGAAAGGAGTGGATAAGAGGAAGGTGGATGAAGGGAGTGGATAAGAGGAAGGTGGATGAAGGGAGTGGATAAGAGGAAGGTGGATGAAGGGAGTGGATAAGAGGAAGGTGGATGAAGGAAGTGGATAAGAGGAAGGTGGATGAAGGGAGTGGATAAGAGGAAGGTGGATGAAGAGAGTGGATAAGAGGAAGGTGGATGAAAGGAGTGGATAAGAGGAAGGTGGATGAAGGGAGTGGATAAGAGGAAGGTGGATGAAGGGAGTGGATAAGAGGAACAGTGGATAAGAGGAAGGTGGATGTGATGTGGCGAAAAAGCTGAACCATACAATTGTATGGACTTATTTATTTAAAAGTATAAACTTAGTTTATCTTCAACGACCGTCGGCGGATGGCCGAGTGGTGTCGACCTGAGATTCCTGGATTCGATCCTCGATGAGAACCATGGAATTTTTTTTTCAGGTGAAAGTTGGTGCAAAGTTTTCCCACAAGTTCACCCATCATTAAATGGGTACCTGAATTAAGTTGGGGAAGTAAAAGCAGCTGGGCGTTGTGCTAACCACATAAGGGATAAAGAAAGGTTAAGAAGGGGGCACACAGCGACATATTTATATCGCTGAAAGGAACCAAGAGTTTGAAGAACTTACGTGTAAGGGGTACATACTTTCGCACCAATTGGGGTACAGTCACGAAAAAAAGACTGAGAACTTTTGAAGTAATGTTTCTGTCAGTATCGATGCTGTGTTTATCAACAGAGAACGACATAGCTCGGTTGTTGTTTTCTTTGTTGAACTAAAGAAATGGCAGATGAATCCAAACGTATGAAGCTGTTTACCTCACAAAGACTAATACAGACCGTCGGGCTCAGATGAAGTAGAGTTCACCTGTTTCTGTAGCCAAGACCTTTTCAATGGGATTGTGTGTGGCTAGTACAATACCGCCTACTACTTTCAAGGTGGACTTAGGGACATCGATCGGAAACGAGACAAGTCCCAGCACTCGGCGGGTGCTGGAGCTCGAGACTTAATAGTTAGCAGATGAGCGCTCTACCACTCTACCACCGCGTCACAAATGTATTAAAGATGTAAACAAATTCTGAAAGAAAATAAAAAAAAACAAAACAAGCAACTCACACAAACAAATCTGGGTCAATGTATGGGCGGAGCTCTTCGTCGTAATCCTCTTCGGGGCGGGAGAACGCTGGCGGGTCATAGGCAGGATAGTTTTCCTGATTAGAGAAACACCAAAAAAAAAGCAATCAGCAATGAGATAAGCCATGTAACGATATCAACTTACAGCTATACAAACACGGTTCAAAGTTCAATTAAACTTTAATTTTAAGAAAACTTAATAAAAAAAAAAAGAGGTATAAAATGGCTGTGTCACCTCCCAGAGGACGTTCTTGTCAAAGACCGGGTATCTCCGGACTGAAGTCCCGGGGTAGGGCGACATCCTGCACTTGGTGTGCTGGCTGCGTAGTGGTAGGACGTCACCGGCTGTCTGGTAGTTTTTGTTGGCTGGGTAGACGATCAGAGGCCAGAGTTATAGTCTCTTTCTGTCTGACTGCCTGTCTAAATATCGGTCTATCTGTCTGCCTGTCTATCTGTCTGCATGCCTATCTGTCTGCCTGTCTATCAGTCTGCCTGTCTATCTGTCTGCATGTCTATCTGTCTGCCTGTCTATCTGTCTGCCTAAATACCGGTCTATCTGTCTGCATGTCTATCTGTCTGCCTAAATATCGGTCTATCTGTCTGCCTGTCTATCTGCCTAAATATCGGTTTATCTGTCTGCCTGTCTATATGTCTGCCTAAATATCGATCTATCTGTCTGCCTGTCTATCTGTCTGCCTAAATATCGGTCTATCTGTCTGCCTGTCTATCTGTCTGCCTAAATATCGGTCTATCTGTCTGCCTGTCTATCTGTCTGCCTGTCTATCTGTCTGCCTGTCTATCTGTCTAAGTATCGGTCTATCTATCTGTCCGCCTGTCTATTTGTCTGTTCGTCCGCCCGCCCGCCAACCCGTCTGTCTGTCTACCTATCTATAAATACATATATCTGTCAACCTGTCCATCCATCCATCTATCTATCCACCCATCCCCCTCCCATTCTTTCAATGAGTCAATCAAAGGTCCATCAATTATCATTCTATCATTCTGTCTGACCGACTGTGAAAACCCCGAGCTCATATGTATCTTCTATTCTCGGCTTTTTCGTTATGACCAAGTCATTGACCTGGGAGCGTTACATTTTTACGTCAATGACTCACCCAGCTCCTGCATGACGTGTTTCATATGCTCCAGCGTCAGAGACAGCGTGGTCTGGCTATTGATGACGCCGAACAAGCGGTCATTTAAACTGTCCATCTGTTTCCCTTGGACTATTTGATCTTTAGAAAGAACCTTCAGCCTATGAATTGAATTTAATGAGAAACGACCTTCATCCACGAATGGAGCAAACACAAGAATAAATGTATTGTTTGTTTTTGTTTCTTTTGTTCAATTCAGGGTAAAGGTGTTTTGTGATGAACCAATCTTACAGTGAATCGTACCTCGCCTCTGCGTTCCTTGCTTGGTTTAATTTGTCTTGTTTCAGTTGTTCGTTCTTCTTGTGAAGTCTCATCAGCCCACGCCAAATGTTCAGGTCATTCACTTTAATTGGCTGGTGACAACGAAACAGTGAGACAGTGAAGATCGATGGTGACAATCAGGTGTTAATTGTGTGGCTCACCATGACTAGTTTTTATTTTATATTTTGTTAGTATCAACATCAACGTACTTTTATTAACTAAATATCTGATGAATGGACTGTTGATCTGCTCTTCTTTAAAGTAATTTACACCATAAAAAGAAACGAAAGTGCAGCTCTCAATTATCCCCCCCACACACACATACACAAAATTGCCCCCCCCCCCCGGACTATTGACATTAAAATTAATCTAAGTAAAAAAAAAATCAAGGCTAAAATTCTTTAGCAGTACAATATAGATATAAAGCTAAATCAAACTAAAACCAGAACTGAAATGGAGTATAAACATAAGGTTATATTGTGGTATCACCATTAAGCCAACCCAAAATACAGGCTTAAAACTCTGTCTCGCTATCAATAGGGTCGTTTATCATAATATTTTATTGGAGCGTATCTAATAGCCTGTGGGGAATTGCACCATATATTCTGTGGGCGTGTACCTTATCCTTGTTCCGTGAGCAGCAGGGGCACCAGGCGTAGCACAGGTAGTGCATGGCGTGGTAGCAGCCCTTCATGACGATGAACGGGTAGTACAGCAGCACCACGGGCACGGGCAGCAGGGGGCGCCACTTGTTGTTGATAACCAGGAGGAACAGCTGGTACTTCCAAATCTCGACAGACTTCTCGTAGGTTGTCGCGAGGGTCACCCTGTGTCACGAGATGTCACGAGCAGTTTTTTTTATTTTAATAATGTCCGATTTCGATGCCGAATATTTTTTCTATCGCTAAAAATAACTGCCTGCAAGATTTAGGCTAGATAAAATAGTTGCCTAAAACATATAACCTGGATATTAAAATTGCCTAAAATACAGCCCCCACATAGTCATGCTAGTGTATGCTGTGCCATATTATGGGTGCTTATGCTCCCCAAACGACTACCACTACCAAATGGGTTCATTACAGTGTGTTGGGGCTCATATAAGAATGGTTGTCTCAAAGTCCACCTGGTTGTCAGGGAGGGGCATATATTTCTGTTAAGAGAGCTCTGTAAAGACCCCTGGACCGAGGCGGATTTAATGACGGGTGCCCGGGGCCCTATCTTTTAAGAGGGTCAATAGAGCTCAACTTTAAATCCGTCTTTATATGTCTCTTTTTCTAAGGGCACGCTTATATTGCTTATGTGTGCCTGTTGAACTGACTTAAGTCTGTCTCTGACCCTGGGAAAGTTCTTTATTAGCATAGACGACAAAGTAAGATTCTAAGCAGCCTACGAAGCACGTGAATAACCCTATACCGCGAGTGTTTGGGCCTTCTCACCTTGTGATGGTAAATATAAGGGTCAGGTACACCAGCTTGGTGATGAAGATGTACTGCAAGAGAACGATGTAGCTGGGGAAGCTGTTGTTGACGCACGGCTCCAGCTTCTCCTGAACACTGGCTGGAGACATACAATATTTGCCAATAACATATAGCTACTTCGAACCACATACAATATTTGTCAATAACATATAGCTACTTCGAACCACATACAATATTTGTCAATAACATATAGCTACTTCGAACCACATACAATATTTGTCAATAACATATAGCTACATCGAACCACATACAATATTTGTCAATAACATATAGCTACTTCGAACCACGTGAATGTCGTGAAAAAAAAACAGATCGATAAGTTTAAGTAAGATCGGCTCATTGGTTGTTTTTCTGCCATAGATATTTCACTATGAATGCTACGTCATTCTCATATAACATTTCCTCTGTTTATCTTGATATAAAAAAATACAGTTTATAACATTTTGTTCAATTCACACAGACACACATGAACATTGGTTAATTAGTGAACACTGCTGATGCTATTATCTTTAACCTTCTACGGTTTTTGTTTGATTAATAAATGCGATCCTTACCAGTGATTCTATAAAAAAATATATATAGGTCATTCACAGCACAATGTATTTACACTATTTTTTTTTCATACTCGTAATGGTCATTCATTTGTTGTCTAAACATTTATGTATATCTTGAGATCACCTGGTATGACTGAAGCTGAAAAAAATAATGTTTAAAAACAAAAGATTCAATGAAGCGATAATACATAGGTAAGTCTACTTAAACCTCAAACCCAACGTTTTATCGACGTGCAACCCATTAGACTCACGATTCTCAACCGATGGTACGCGTACCCCAAGTGGAACGGGACAGGCTATGCAGGAGTACGCAGAGGCACGTAATTTTCACTTAAAATATCCAAGAGTTTGAAGAGTTTACGCGTAAGGGGGGTACTAGAGGACGTACTTTCGCAACTTTTTGGGGTACATTCGCGAATAAAGGTTGAGAACCGCGGCATTAGAACTAATTAGTGGCAGTTTTTTGAGTAATATATATATATATATCAAGGCCGTAGTCGGTCGGGGGGGGGGCTAGGGGGCTGCAGTCCTCCCCCCCCCAAATTAATTCTAAAAATCAAATTTTATTATAAAATATACTTCTTTATCATTGTGTTCCAATTTTTTCTTATATAAAATTTCCGCACAGCCCCCCCCCCCAAAACAAAATCCTGGCTATATATCCTGGCTATATATAAACTAAATGTATCCATATTATATTAAAACCATACTTACTTTCACAACCAAAACTAGACGTATAGTTGTAGAGACAGCTGCAGTGACCTCCTGCAAGTAAGATAGCTTATACAATTCAGTAAAAACTAAAGAATTCTTTCATTCAAAAAATGTTCATAGCTTTAAAACTACCGGAATGATTTTTTGTAAACACACACACGTACGCACGCACACACACACACACACACACACACACAAATAATAACTCAGTGTCTCAAATTACTGTCTAAATCAGATATTAGATGCGAAAAATTTCCTTTGTGCTTCAGTGATGAAAAATTAAAAATAAGTCGCTACTAACAATTAGCTTGTGACATGTTTAAATTGTGCCATGATTTACTTGACGTAAGTTACTTGTGAGATGATTTACTTGCGACATGATTTAAATCTGACAGGATTTACTTGTGACACTATTTATTTATTAATGGCATGTTTTTATTTGCGAAATGATTTTTTTCTGACTTTATATATATAAATATATATATATATATATATATATATATATATATATATATATATATATATTTAGTAAACCTTATTAATTACTCTGACATCCTCCACTTCAAACTTTCATCTGATATAATTTTTTTTTCGATTGAGCCAACTGTCCGAAAATGTCCCACTTCTTATACTTCAATTTATTCACTAATTGTACAATTTTAAATTCACTACTTGAAATGTGGACTATGCCAATCTCGGTACTCTATGGCCCAAAAAACTTTGGCTTGACCTCCAACCCTTCATTAGCCAATGCCCACCTAGTGTCCTAGAATACACGCACTGGGATGTATCTGCCCTTAACAAATGTCCACTACTCACCCGCGCGAATGTCGGCCACCTCGGTAAGGAACAGTGCGAAGATCCCTCTCTTCAGGGCCCTCCAGACCGAAGACAGGCTGAAAGGGTAGGCCGGGTAGAGGGCCGCCTGGATGGCCACTGACCCCGAGATGAAGGTCATCGCCCACATCTTCAGCCACGTGATCAGGTCACGCTTCATCTGAGGGGGGTGGGGGTGGGGTGGAGGGATAATGATATTACAGCGTTCACGTGACTCTCTACTAAACACATCTTTATCGGCTTGGGGGTGTTCTGTTTGAATCTTAAATGAATTTCAACCTGCCCTGTCACAATACAGTTTGTCTTTTTTGTGACGGTTTTGATTGTGAGCGAACCAAGGGTCGTCGCTTTCAAAAAGTTTTTTTTTTTTGAATTGTAAAAAAACATGACTTTTTTTATTTGCCGTATAAACAATGGTATTTTTTTCCTTTATGAAAACAGACTATGTAAACAAATTTGGAAGAGGGTAACTAGCGGTCTGTAAGAAAAGGTCTAATATTAGCATCATCCACGTAATCTGAAGTTTGCTGGTCGACACCGATTCTGAGCTAAAAATAGACTAGATAATTCAATCGTCTATAGCACAGTCCACATCTCGGGTTTGTGCAGAAAAGACCCTATGGACAGAACGTTTATTTTATTTTCAACCGAGACTCATACTCTCTCTCTCTCCCCTTCCCCCAACCATAATAAATTTTTCGATTCAGAAGTTTAAAAAAAAAAACATAATTATATTTAAGTCATATTATAAAAACAAAATCCAGTTGTTCCATAAAAATTGTCCAATTTCCTATTCGAGAGTATGATTTTTATAGTTAAGAAATGTTTTTTGTTTCTATTTTATAATATTTTTTTACCGACATGGCCAGATTTTATTATTTTGTATAGGTCTCAACAGACATCGTAACCATAGCGTTCATTGTATAGGGCTCAACATGCAAAGGCATGTTATATTTATTCAAAAATAGGTGCGTCTTTTAGTGTGATACAAAAGCCTGTTTACTGGTGCAGAAATAAATAAAGAGTGTCATAATAATAAAATTTGAACCAATAAGATAATTTTAAAAAAGTATTGTACTCATAAACAAGTTACACCAATATTTATATATTCTATGCCTCATTATCTCTCCCGCCCCCCATGGCATTTGTGTTCAATTTATATTTTTTTATATTAACACTTTATCCATCTACACTAGAACGTGTCCTTCAGTCAAATTGAAGAACCCAATGTGGCTCACGGACTAAAAAGTGTGACCACCCCCCCCCCATGACCTAACAACTGAAAATATCGATGCTGACCATCACAGAGATGTTGACCAGCATTGGGCCGTACACGGGGGATATCGGGAAAAAGAACCCCATGGCCAGGTAGCAGAAGTAGGTCAGGCTGAAGCTCAGCAGTATCTTCACGGTGGTGAACGACAGGTAGCCGGGGAACGTCAAGCGGAACAGTACGATGACGGCCAGGGTGTAGGTGAAGACGACCATTGCTCTTAGGTTGGCGAATATGGGCAGCTCGGCGCAATACTGTGAGAGAGAGAAAATAAAAGGTTCTCAACCCGTGATACGCCCCCCCCCCCAGGCAGTGGTGTATTGGGAGGGGAGCGCGGTGGAACGACGTTCCCTTACCTTTTTTTTTCAGAACCGGAAAAAAAATAGTTTGCTGAAAATAGGACTTTTTGTTTGCTACCACTATGCGTTCCCTTACTTCTTATTTTACCAATACATCACTGCCTCTAGGGCAGGGCCGGATTCACAGATAGGCCGACTAAGCCGTGGCTTAAGGCCCCCGCGAGATAAAGGTCCCCTAAATGCCCTAACTAAGCAATATTTTTTTTTTACTTTTTCAAAATTGGACCTCAAACTTTTGTTGTTGGCCTAGGGCCCTTAAAATTGTAAATCCGGCTCTACCTAGGAGTACAAAAATCTTATGCAGGAGTACGCAGCGACATTTTTTCGTTTAATTAATACAACTAAGAGTTTTTTGAAGAACTTACTAGTGATGGGTTCCGGCGGACATATTTTCGCACCCTTCGGGGTAAAGTCGCGATAAACGTTTAAGAACCGCGGATGTGTGACATGTCAAAACCCCCAGTCTTTTACTTACCAACATTCACGATTTAGATAAAAAGAAAGAAAACTAAAATGAAATGCGTACTCTGGTTAAAGGGCTGTAACTCTTATGTAAAAAAACAACAACCTACCTCTGCACCAAATTAATATTTCTATGCCATGCATATGATCATCAATGCTATTTCATATCTTCCCACAAAGCTTGCATGGTCTTTTAAATACCGGTAGTATATAATATTGGGGTTTGGCCTGTGCCAACCAATCAAACCAAACAAATCTACCAACCAAATCAACCAATCAAACCAAACCAATCAACCAACCGAACCAAACCCAGCCAAGCACCATTAAGTAAAGATGTGGGTGCTAATTTATGCCACCTACCTCATGCGCAGAAATGACCTACATTTCATACGTCACAAATTACGGTTTACCTGTCAGCGCTAATAACTTAAGGTTATTTGTTTAAATAGTAACAAATTCTCTCAATGTTAAAATCAAAACGAAGCACTAAAAAATAAGCTTAAATAAAAATGCACTGAAAAGTAAAACAATTAATACTTCATTATGCCATTTTGCAGCACAGAGGCATGTTGCAGTGGCACGATACAGCACCCGCTCTCACGTCCAATTCGGCTTCTTACTTTCTTACTCGCTGTTCTTATATATATATATATATATATATATATATATATATATATATATATATAATATATATATATATATATATATATATATATATATATATATATATATAGTTACCATTTTCCTGACCACAACAATGTAGATGTGGTCACAGATGTAGGCCAGTAGCCACAGTGAGATGTACACATTTGTCCGTTCATGACCGCAGAACGGCTCCGCCATGGCGAACATGAAGTAAATGAGAAAAGCGGAGAAGAAAATCTGTGCAAAAATAGAATGAACTGTTTCCTGTTTCATGAACATATTTCTGGGATTTAAAGTAGTAAACAAAAACAAATTCTTTAACTTCAGTCACATCATTACAGTTTAACTGAAATATGTAAACAGTTGGCTACAGTTTATTGAGAAAAACATCTGTCTTCACTAATGCATCATATATCAGTTCTTTTGTTGAAATGGATGGAAGGTATGCATAGTAGGTCAATGAGTAGAATTAGCCTTCACATGTGAGGTCAAAGGTTGGTATAGAGGTCATCCTGCTCGGAACAAGGGCCACCAATCTGGATATATATTTTTTTTTAGATCTAGATATTTATGAAGAAATCAAGATATAATAAAATGCTATAAAATAATAGATCTGCATAATTATATTTTGTCATTTAGAGATAATAGTTTCATTATTTACTATTACATGTAGTTTAACCTAGAAATTTTTTTTTTTTATTTTCTGGATAATTCTTCAAGGAAATTTTGGCAGCAATGCCTGGGAACATGGTAAAGCCGTATGTACATGTGTCCTACCTGTGGAAAAAATGTTGAATAGGCTGTGCAGGCAGGAAGTACGGTATCGTCTATGTCCAGTGGACTATGAGGAACTGTCCAACCCCCCCCCCCCCAGCCCTAAAACAATCTGTCCTGCACATCATAACAAGAAATGTATTTGTCCGTGCTCATTTAATAGCACCCGGTGCTGCGAATCGCTTAACATCTAATAGCACCCGGTGCTGCGAATTAGTTGACATTTAATAGCACCCGGTGCTGCGAATTAGTTGACATTTAATAGCACCCGGTGCTGCGAATTGGTTGACATTTAATAGCACCCGGTGCTGCGAATTTGTTAACAATTAATAGTACCCTTGGTGCGAATTAGTTGACATTTAATAGCACCCGGTGCTGCGAATTTGTTAACATTTAATAGCACCCTCGGTGCGAATTAGTTGACATTTAATAGCATCCAGTGCTGTGAATTTGTTAACTGCACACATCGTCTTTGTGCCTTGATAGCAAAATTGACAGTAAGCTCGACTCACATGCAAAGCGTACAGGGCTCAATCCCTAGAAAAGCCCAAACTATTCGCCGCTGACTTTGGAGAGGAGATGTGCGCCACCGTGCCACAGAAAGCACGTATAAAAGCACAACAGATATATATGTCTGTTGATGTGTCCATGCGTTTGTCCAAATGACTACATCGGTTAAGGGTGGAAAAAAAAACAGAACCAATTGTCGGCTGGGTTACTGTGCTCACAAAGTGAAGATTAATTGGTTTAACTTCTTAAACCGTTTCTCGGGTGAGCAGCTTTGTGTTACCTGTGAAAACAGAAATTTGACTACGGGGGCCTTCCATAAGTGGTACAGTTTATACAGGAACTGCATGCTGCACAGGTAGTCGATCTTAGCTTGGCCTAACTGTGAACAGACAGAAGATATCAATATTCAGCCCTTAAAGGCCTACTGGGCCTAAGGCCCCGTTACTGAGAGGTACCCTTTATTCCCAACCAAATTTGATGCTCTTAGGCCCCCAGCTTCTGGGCCCCACAAATTCCCACAACGTACCCACAGGGACTTATGAACGGCCCGGAATATTTATAGAGTAAACAAACAAATACATTGTTTAATGAACACATTAGTACATAAGCTTAAAATATTTATAAAAAAAAATATACCGTTATATTACATTAACAAATAAATATATTGGCAAAGGTAAATGAATAGATAAACACATAATCTTCACATAAATGTAAATATTTCAATAAATCTAAGTTAAAATGATTACAACGATTGAATTTTTTCCCCTTTTGCTTTTCGTTAAAACAAGATTTAATAAAACACTTTTCATGACATTATTTAAATGAAAGAAACATTTTTATAATTTATCTGGCAAGGCGGATAATAAAAGTTTCGATAATGCATTGGAAACATGGAGCTTTTTTTCGTTATCAGTAGGCCTACATCATAATTTCCGCACAATATCTTATTCCTTAACCGATTCTTCGGAATCGAAGCTTTGACTTTCTATTCATCCTGATAAAGTCTATTAGGTCTTTGAATCGAAATCGAAAATCGTTTAGAATCGGAATTTTAAATAAAAATATCGTGTATTGTATCGGAATGGACGAAAAATCATGAATCATGCTATCATTAATTTTACTAATATTTTACTATGGCATTTATTGACACTTTGTCTGTAGCAATTTTTTTAATGAAAATTAAAAAAAAAAGCGAAAAAGATTATAATTATATTACCTTATCTGATGCGAATGATTTCTTTAGCGAGTGCTTACTTCGAGAACCTGGAAGATGATAATGGGATAATTTCACAACATAGCAAATATCGATGATGGTATTTAAAGACTGCCATTTCATGTTAAAAAAAAAACACCATTCTCATAGCTAGGCAAAATAGGAGACCGCAAAGGGAAGCCACTGCCAAAGGGAAACTATTAGTATAATGTCCTATGACACGCTAATGGGGGACTCAACAGGCACTGTTGCCATGGGCCATCAAATATTTCAAATTCTAAGCCTAAGGTCACTAAAATATCTACGAACGGGTTCTGACAGAAAAATATATGAACGAAGTTTCGAACAAGATGCTGTTGGTTTACATTGAACAAAGTTTCGAAGAAGGTGTTGTTGGGTTACATTGAACGATGTTTTGAACAAGATGCATTTGGGTTACATTGCACCTCTGTTTTGAATTGTTACCTGTCAATTTATAAACAAAGGAGCCTACTCACCGATGCTCTTTTTCTTATCGCTGACAGTCTCAATCCAAAAATAGGTCGGAAAAACAAGAAGGATGCATAGACAAATCTGTGGATGTAGAGAAGGTATTATAGGTCAAACTCAACCTTAATACTATTTTATGGTATCTAAGGTAGCTCTTTATATGTAGGCACTATTTTTTTTTATGTTATATTCCACTGATAAAGTTGCAATAAGTATGACAGCTCTGATCTATTGATACTATTAGTCTTATGAGTATGTTACTTTTACTTTGTTGGACCAATTCTGGAATGGTGGCACTGTAAAATATAACTAACGGCCTGATGATGTCAAGTTTTCTTCCCCAAGTATAAAGTGTGACGCCAGGGCAGGTTTCCCCGCTCTACAGCTCACCTTGACATTGTCCGAGAAGAAGGCGTGTCTCTGGCTGATCCTGACGCTGCCGTACCACATGTCGAAGATGATCTTCTGGCAGGCGGGGTGGGCGATGAAGTACTTGTTCTTTCCGATCATTGCCAGATCCATGACGGTGTAGTTGTTGAAGGTGGCCAGCTTGGCTCTCAGGGAGTTCAGGGCCTGTGTCTTGGACTCGCTGTAGCATAGGTCCAGCATCTGGATGGCCAGCTGACCATATTCTCTGCAAAGATAAATAGCGTAGCTTTCGAAAAAACACAAATGACTGTCAAGAATTAGTT